>JAVJIF010011610.1:0-121639 GCA_038442645.1 Agave tequilana
GGGCGAGAGTTTACTAACATACACATAGGTAGGCCAACTAACAATTTTTTTTAAAAAAAACTTTTTGAAAAAGAAAACAATATTTTGATTTATTTTTGAAAGTAATTAAGTTAATTTTAAGGAATAAGAAAATCATAATTAGGATTTCTTAACACTTGGTCAAAATAAGATTATTTGTTTGATTTTTAGATTTAGGAGGAAAAATTGAAAAAGTAATTTAGTCCTAATTTTTATCTTAATGAAATATGCATACTTTATATACTTACATACTTAGGATTCAAAACAAAGACTCTTGTGTCTTAAATATATATATATGAAAAATAAATAAATCTAATTATTGATTAGCTAGGTGCTTTGGCTTAAGAAAGCATTGGTACTTAGGTAATTATGTAAGTTTGAAAAAAATATAAAATATATGCATTAACGCATCTAATAACCAATTAGTTAGGTATTAGGGTCTCAAGGAGCCTTGATACTTACACAAAAAAAAATTAGATGAGTTATACATATTAGAAAAAAGTGCTTAAAGGGAAAAGTGGTAATACTTTAAACTTTTTTCGAAAAAAAAGAGGGAAAAAAGTTATATATATCAATATATAAGGCATAAGAGTTGAAGTTGAGAATATGAGTCAAAATCCTTGATCACAAAGATGCATATGACTTAGAATAAAATAATAGAATAAGTGAGAAATTTTGTTTTAATCCTAACCTAGATTGACAATAAATATTTACATAGAGACTAAGTATAGAAATGAATAATTTGGTACACCTAAGACTTATAGATTACTTGATTTTTGCAAAATATTTCAAATATTTTCTCAATTTCAAAATTGGTATTTTTAAATACTAACATTTTGTTTTTCTTTCTTTATAAATTTTGTGGGTATATACTGAAAACTCTCACGAGATAAAACTCATCCTCTAGGGGTAACCTAGAGGTTTAATAGCATGTTGCACGTGCTAAGTGCAATCGTGATTCCTATGAAAGTGAGTTTTGTTAGTTTAGTTTTTCTTTTTAGTTTTATTCGAGGACGATCAAAGATAAGTGTGGGGGGTGTGATTGCATCTCAATTTTGCATTTTTATTGTCATATTTGCATATGTATCCTTAATCATTCTCTATTTTTTTGCTATTTAACGCTCTTTTGTTTATGGTGTGTAGATATTTTAAAAAGGAAGATAAGAGTAGAATAAGCTTCTAATCTATCCAATTGTCCTATCTAAATTTGAATTTCAAATTAAATTAATTTGAAATAAAGAGGAAAAGAAGAATAGAAGAGATCATCCATATTCTAATTCAGAGACAAAGGAGACAATCAATTCAAATCAAGTTGCTTGAGCTCCAAGTTAAAGATAAAAGGAGAAAATTCAAATTTAAACTCGAATTAAGAGATAACTTGATTCCTGAGTTATCTAAAAAAGGCTAATATTTCAAAATCCAGAGTCTAGATGAAGATTCTGAGGATATATCTCCACATGGACGGACGAGAAGAAGCCACACATAAAAGAGCGTAGCCATACTCCCCACTTTTGCCGCAGAAACATGGTAAAAGTTGCATTTTTGCGGCTTTCTGGTGGAAGTTTTGTCGTTTTCGCGGCTTTCTAATGGAAGTTGGCGTGGCGGTTGGGTGCACTTGTTCAACTAGAAATCTACTTCCTGTTTTTCCTATAAATAGCACCCTAGAGGCTGAGAGGAGGGGGATATCCGATCTAATCTTTGAATCTAACTTAGAATTTCTCTTTAGTCTATTCTTCATTGTAATTTCTAGTTTAAGCATGAGAGAAAGTTCTGTAAAGAAAGAAAGAGTGCTTGTACTTTGATGGTGACAGCTCAATGAACAAGATTCTTTTGTTCTTCTTTTCAATTTTCTTTTCATTAATTTTATTTGCTTTCTTTTACATGCTTCTTAATTTAGTTTTCAAGTGTGTGTAGCTAGATCTTTTCTCATAACTTGTCAAAATATCACCACCATTATATCTAGTGTTTAGTAGATAATCAGATTAGATCCTATGCATGTCTACTCCAATTCTCATTCTTGAAGACACATGAGGATAAGCAATAGGTCAAATATTTGCGAATACTTTTAATTATTTTTCTTAATCTATCCTTGATGAAGATCTTAATATTTTAATGTAAATTTTAATCTGTGTTATTTCAAATAGGGTTGAGATTTGCTAAGTACTTTCTCATGATTTTTTTTACTTTATACTTGATGGACAATCTTGATATTGTAATGTTAAAACTTGGCTGGTGTTATTTCAAATCATAACTAGTTTCTATCTTATGTATCTTTTTTGATTTTGTTATAGAATATCATGTTTAGGATTTGACGTGAAGTCATCATTTATTGGGCATTAGCATGATATGGTGGTTAACTATTAGTAAACTGTGAACTTTTCTTTTATATTATTCTTTCTCTGCATACAATTTATCCCTTATTTTCCAAGTTCTTTAAATAGAGAAGATAATAAGAAGATAAATTGTACTGAAAGCTTCCATCGCATCTCTCCCTGAGGTTCGACGCGCTTCAGCTATTGCTATCGCGGATATATTTTGGAAGACAAAGACATACATCCATCCAGAAAACATCCTTCTAGCCCTTAACTATATCTCTATTTTTTTCCCGCAATTAATCCATCGTTGACTGATCAACCAGAATTCAGAACAGATTCAATTTTAAAGTATTTTAGTATTTTGATTATAACTTTTGCTACAAGAATCCAATTTTAATGATTCAAGATGCTATAGGGAAGAGGACTGAAAGGGATCAGCTAATGTTTTTCAGTTCGATCATTTGATATGTCATATTCAGCAATAAATATCGGCTAGCGGTAGTCCAACTTAGAATCAAACTCCGACACAAAGTTGAAGTTGGATTTAGAGTTCTCTTTGTATCCCTTACTGGAATAGGTCTCTGGGTTTATAAATATAGCAATAATCTCTTGTAAATAATAAGCTTTAGAGTGGAAAATATCAACTAATAGAAAGAAATTTTGTATTTAGTTTTTAGGTTTTAGTTTCTCCCTTGTAAATACTCTTTCTTAAAAAATTTTAGTTTTTGGAGAAAAAATACGGGTGCTTTAGAAGAAGAAGATCAAAGGAGAAGCGGCAATCAAGATTAGACGTGATCCCAAATTGGTGTTATCCTTCCTTTCTCTTTTAATTTACTTTTTGAAGATTAAATTCATGTATTTTGTTTTACTTTGCAACTTCTTTATCATAAACTAATTCTCTATAGTTAGGGCATTGACGTAGGCAATTATTATGAAGATTTAATCTTTTTACTGTGTTATTTCTATGTTACTAATCCATTCTTCGTGATATTTTTTATGTATGTTAAATTTCTTTTCTCATTTTTATGTCTATTAGTTAACTGCAGCAACTATATTGATGGTTAAGTTAGAGATCGGCAAGAGATAACTTAGCAACGCTTTGTAGGATATAAACCGCTTCCTACAGGATGAGACCGATAGGAGAAGCATAGGTTATGCAATCTTCAAAGAAAAATCATAAATCTTAATGCTGATTTAGCTTGTAAATTCACTAGATTGACAAATTACAAGTTTTAATTCAAAGTTAGATTTAATGATGCTCGATGGAGGTTATTAATTACAAAAAGATTTTTTGATGGTTAACATGGGTAGTGTGCAGTTATAGCACAATCAACTTGTTAAATCTTATTAATAACTTGTTGAAATCAATTGCCCTAGTATTTTTCTTATCCAAAATCAACATCTTTCTATTTTATATTACTTCTCTATCTTATGGATCTTTCAAATAAAGCTTTGAGTCAATACACCTTTGGTACTTAATAAGATAACAATCTCTCTGGGTTTGACACTTTATTACTTGTAACAATTTAGTATACTTGCCAATTTTGTACATCAAGTTTTTGGTGTCGTTGCTAGGAATTTTTTATCTTTATTGATATCAATACAATTTGACTCTAGTTCTTTGAAATTTATCTTTATTTTATTTTATTTCTTTTTAATATTTCTTTTCAGATCTATGGATACAACAACTATAAATGGTCCTCACAAGGATACGAGCCAATACAAGCATGCAAGTGTGTGAAAAAAATCATGCTAGTATTCATTATCCACATTATGCCAACATCTACTTCTACAATCTGGTATGGGGAGATCATCAAGACCCTATGTCAAACTATAACAATTATGATTTCGAGTGTCAATATTTTCAACCACAAACAGAGAAGAAACCAAACTGGGAAGAAGCATTGGTACAACTCGCAACAATCACGAATCAATACCAAAAGAGTACAACATCATCAATACCAAAAGAGTACAACATCATCAATACAAGCCCTTGTAGATCAAGTGAGCCAAATTATTACTATGCTAGCCATTAGTCCCAGAAGAGTTCATCAATTAATACTAAGATAGATTCTGAAGAGCAAGAGGAGGCAACTACCTTGGAGCAGCAACAAGAACTTTTAGAAGAGGCCGAAGTATATCAGAAAGAAGAAGAAAGGTATGTAGAGGATCTCAAGTGATTGATTGATTATTATGAAAAAAAACTTGTCTCAGATCCTCCAATACAAAAGACACAAGAGACATCAACAGAGATCACATACCAGAAGGAAGAGAATACAGAAATCTTCTAGCAAAATATCATCATCAGAAGCACAAATTAGACGGCAGATCCACCATCTGATCACTAATTTGCCGTCCTTCTAATGATTCTAAGATTCATCTTGAATCAGAGTTTTCTTATGATCCCCCAGAAAGCATAAAAGAACCTAAACTTGAAAAAGTTATACTCAAAATTAGTGTTCCTTTTGAAAGAAAGAAACTTGACTTGAGTATTTACACTTTGATGAGACACTGATTGAGAAATCTTTTAAAGAGACTTTACTTGATGAATCATCATGTTTTTATAATCTGAAGTATTTATCTAATGATATTTGATGTGTCTCTTTGTAGGTTGAAGATGCTTTACCGCATGATGATGATGATTGGATGATCTATTGCATGTAAAGTTTAAAGAGGACCAATCAAAAGAAACACAGACCTAAGTTAAAGAATACCAAAAATAAATTGGAGAGAATTCAAGCTAAATTGACGAAGAAATTGTGCTCCTTCAAATCTTCTTTGAAGAGAACACAACGGGAAAGTGGCAAGCGTTCTCGTGGGTAGAATCGATGAATCAAGGTAAGGAGATTATTTATTGTAAATATAAATACTGATTATTTTCTTTTTCTTTTTAAGATTTCTTTCTTTGTACCTCAGTTCTAGAATCAATGCTACAAGAGATGCAGAGAAACAAGATCAATCATAAAGATGGACCAACATGTCAGAAAATATAAAGACCATCAGAGAATTATGGACAGCGAAATCACCATCAAGACGTTGATTCACCTTGAAAAAAGCACCCAAGTCCTGAAATTTTTCCCAGGTGATTTTGTCCCACTTTAATAATGTTTATGATTTTTAGTTTCTAGAAATTCTATACACATGGGTTGTTTCTTTAATATGAGTTCTTCACGATATTTAACATATTAATTGGTCTTTGGGGAGGTGGTATTATTTGTTATTTTCATATATTACTAATTTATCTTACATTGCATGAGGACATGCCAAAGTTTAGGTATGGGGGAGGAGTCTAGGATTTTTCTTTTTTCATTTCTCCTTTATTTTTAGATTAAAATTTTTATTTCTTTTCTTTTTAGGATTTTACTAGATTTTTCTTTTTCTTTTATTAACTGGAAAAAAATTTAAAATTTCAGTAAGTTTATCTAGTTTTAAGGGATTTAGTGACTATATAGTTTGAATTAGATAGGGATATCAATTTGATAGATTCCTTAATTCTTTAAGAAGAGATTAAAAATCTGAAAATTAAATATCATCTAGAATTTGTCTACGTGAATACGCATCTTATCTACACTTACACATTTGTTTAAACATTGGGATGATGAGGATCACTTAATACTCTCAAAAATAAGTTTATATATAAAGTATAACGAACATAAAATATTGATTAGCTAGACACTTTGGCCTCAAGAAGCCTTGGTATTTACACGAAAGATAGTTTGGTAAGTTAAAAAGAATTATATGTATTAACAAGTGTAATGATCAATTAGTCAGGTATCTTGGCTTCAATAAGCTTAGATATTTACACGAAAGAGAGTTGGATGAGTTATAAGTATTAGAAAAAAAAAAAAAAATTGAAGTGCTAAAAGACAACAAAGTGGTAACAATTTAAAACTTTTATCTTGTGAAAAAAGTTAAGTATGAAAGTTTTGAATAAAGTTTCAAGTTAAGAGGAATTTCACGTTCACAAAGATGCATAGGATCAGAAAACTTAGGAATGATGGTAGGATATATTAAGATTTGATGTCTCTAAGATGAGAAGATGAGATTTCTTGATAGGATATTGAACTTGAAAATGGTTACTTGTGAAAACTATTGATCTTATTGCCTAGTGATTCTTTTTGAACAAAAATATTTTTTTATTTTTCAGTTATCCTTATTTTTTCTTTATCTTTATCTCCTTAATATCTTTCTATCTTTATTTCTTTCTTTCAATTTTATGGGTATATTCACTTCAAACTCTTATGAGACAACACTCATCCGCTAGAGATAACTTAGGGGGTTTAACGGCTTGTTGCATGCGCTAAGCGCAATCAATATTCCTACAAAAGTGAGTTTAGATTTTACTTTTTATTTCTAGGATTTTTAATTTTTCTCTTTCTTTTTAGATTAGTGTTTTGCTGAGGACTAGCATGAGTGTGATGAATGTTATTATCATTTATATTTGTACCACTTTATACCTTTTTTGTTACACATTTAATATTGCATGGGTGAATTTCTTATGTTTTTGCAGAAATTAGGTCTACAGCAATTTGTGAAAAAACTTGAAATCTGATGAAAATAAGAGTTGCAGTAAGAAATTTACTGATACAGAGACCCAGAGTTTGGAGGTCAAAAGTCATATTCAAAAAGACGGAATCGCCGTTGATTACAGCGGATCCGCCGTTGACTGGCCAACCAGAATTCAGAATAGATTCAAAATCAGATTCAGATTTGTAGTATTTTAATATTTTACTCATAACTTTTTCTACAAGAACCCAATTTCGATAATGCAAGATGCTATGAAAAGAGGACTGAAAGGGCTAAAATTTTAAATTGAAAACTTTTTAGTCCAATCATTTGGTAAGTCGTATTCAGCAATCAACGTCAGCTACCCGCAGTCCAATTCAAAATCAAACTCTGACACCGAGTTAAAGTTTGATTTAGAGTTCACTTTATATCCCTTACTGGAATAGATCTCTGGGATCTATAGATGTAGCAACTATCTAGTGTAAATTATAAACTTTAGAGTAGGAAATATCAAATCATAGAATGACCAGAGGTTTTAGTTTATCTCCTATAAATACTCTTTCTTACAAAATTCTAGTTTTTGGAGAAGAAATTTGTGTGTTGTAGAAGAAGAAGACCAGAGGAGATGCGGTAACCAAGATTAGACGTAATCCCAAACTGGTGTTATCCTTTCCTTTTTCTTTTAATTTACTTTATGAAGATGAAATTCATGTATTTTGTTTTGCTTTGCAACTTCTTTGTCATGAACTAATTCTCTATAGTTAGGGTATTGACGTAGGCAATTATTATGAAGATTTAATCTTTTTACTATGTTATTTCTATGTTACTACTTCGTTCTTCATAATATATTTTATGTATGTTAAGTTTCTTTTCTCATTTTTATGTCTAGCAACTATATTGATGGTTAGGTTGGAGACCGATAGGAGAAAACTTAGCAACGCTTCATAGGATTAGAAACTACTTCCAACAGACTGAGACTGACAGGAGAAGCATAGGTTGTACAATCTTTAGAGAAAAATTATAGATCTTAATACTACTTTAGCTAGTAAATTCACTAGATCGACAGATTGTGGGTTCTAATTTAAACTTAGATTTAATGATGCTCGACGGAGATTATTAATTAAAAAAAAAATTTGATTATTAACATGAGTAGTGTATAGTTGACTCAGATGAAGACGTTGGGATTTATGTGTGTTTTTAGAATTATTGTAAAAAGCCTTGAATACACACACAATACTTATATAGTCGACTTGACCCCAACTATAGTCGACTAACCTATTCCCTAGTCGACTTGACCCATTTCCCAGTCGACTAAGATCTTCCACAAAATTATTCCTGCTCTCTGTTTATTGTCTGTCATCAGTATTAGTCGACTTTCCCTAGAGCCTAGTCGACTAACCCCTGATATAGTCGACTAACCTTGTTTTACTAGTCGACTAAAAATAGTTTCTAGAAACTTGTTATTGTTGGAACATGTTTTGATGAAGACATTTGTGAAGCATTTCGTTTGAAGCTCTAACACAAGATTAATCAAGAGTTCTACATGATCAAGACTTCCCAAAGAGAGTTGATATGATGTGTTTTGTAATTGTATAATAGCATGTCAAAAGCCTTGATACACACACACATATCATAGTTGTATAGTCGACTTATATCCCTTTATAGTCGACTAACCCATAGAGTAGTCGACTTGACAAACTTCCTAGTCGACTAATCCTGTGTCCCACTTTATACCCAACTCTCTATTTGTTCATTAGTATACTTGACAGAAGACATAGTCGACTAATAGACAATTATAGTCGACTAACCCTATTCCCCTAGTCGACTAATCAGTGGCCTAGTCGACTTATAAAGAAGTTGCAGTCGACTTGGTTCAGTTATCCAGAAACCTGTCACTTGAGCTTATCTTGACCTAGTCGACTAATACCCATTACTAGTCGACTACCCTTTAGAAATTTGCCTAGTATAGTTGACTAACTCAAAAGGCAAGTCGACTATAGGCAGTTTCTGACTATTGGACAGTTTCTGTTATCTGGTCTTTTGTGCAACGTTTTCCAACGTTTTAAACTTTTGAATTGCACCTGTAACTACCCTAACTTACCCTAGAGTGCAGCTATATAAAGGGTTGTTAATCTAAAGGCCAAATACAATCCTAATCTTCAGTTTTCTAAATCAAAAAATTCTGCCAATCCAGAAAACTGTTCCCACTTCAGTTCTTTACCAAATTCCAACTCTATAGTGAAGTTCTCTAAAGTTTTCTCCTATATTAGCCCTTGTCTACGTTCATACACTATACCAAGGCTTATAGGAAGTGTTGTAATCCTCAACGATATCATTGTACAAGAGGGTCTTCTTGGTGTAGAAGCAAGTTGTACAAGGTGGTGATTGTTCTCTTGGTTGTAGAGAAGGTGTACACATTTGGCAAAGGGGATTTGTCAAGTGGTGTGCATGGTTGTGATTTTGGGTGTACAAAATCAAGGATAAAGAAAAATCTCAAGCGGGTGGCTTGGGGACTGGATGTAGGTCATGATGACCGAACCAGGATAAATCTCTCGTGTTTGCGTTTGTCTAAACTTTTCTGAGATTTGATTTCCTTTATTGTAAGTTTATTTATTTGTTTAACTTTAATCCTTCTTTGTTTTAGTATTTGTGTTGACTTCGTATTTTAGATCCATAAGTGCCAACAGAGCAAGTCCAACAATTGGCATCATCTCGGGACCAACAGTTATCTGTATCAGTCTTGATATAGTCGACTTGCCTCATATATTAGTCGACTAACTTTGGCAAATTTTGTTCTTATAGTCGACTAACCTCCATACCCTAGTCGACTAATAGCAATTTCTGACTGTTGTTCAGTTACTGATTTCTGGTATTTTATCCAACGTTTTAAATTTCAAATTTGAATTGATAACTTCCCTAACTGACTATAGATTTCACCTATAAATAGGGATGTTGTCTAAGATCAATTCACCAATTCAAAACTCAAGTTTTCTGCCCAAAAACTCTGTTCAAAATTCTGTTTTTCTGAAAACTTGCTTCCACTTTCTGTTTCTTCACCAATTCCTACCCTATTGTGAAGATTTCTGAAAGTCCACCTATAAGAGACCTTGTTCACAATCACGTATAGATTCAAGGCTTATAAGATTATTTGTAATCATTCAAAGAGGAGCATTGTACAAGAGCATCTTCTTGGTGTAGAAGAAAAGTTGTACAAGGTGTTGTCTTCTTGATTGTAAAAGGAGTTGTACACATTTGGCAAAGGGTGTTTTGTCAAGTGGTGTACAGGTATTGGTTTTGAGTGTATCCAAATCAGGAAAGAAAAATCTCAAGCGGATTGTTTGGGGACTGGACGTAGGCCACAAGGGCCGAACCAGGATAAATCTCTTATCTTTGTGTTTGCATTTTTCTGAGTTTTATCCTGTGAATTTTTATTTTCTGCAAGTAGTTTTATTTAAAAGTTTATAAACAATATTCATCCCCCCTCTAGTGTTTGTGTTGCTTGTTTATAGATCCTACACTTGGTATCAGAGCAAGGATGGCAATGGAGTTCCCTTCATCACAATTCAAAGGACATTCTACACAACGTCCACCGCTATTCGATGGGTCGAACTACAACTACTGAAGTATAGAATGAAGATCTACTTACAATTAATTAATTATGAACTATGGAATATAGTAGAAGCACCATACATCAAGCCGACAACCAACAAAACTGCTTGGAGTGATCATCAAAAGAAGAATGCGAACCTTGATACCAAAGCGATGAATGCGTTATTCTGTGCCTTAACCAAGAAGAATTTAATCGTGTGTCAACAGCCACATCTGCAAATCAAATATGGCACATATTACAGGTAACACATGAAGGTACAAATAAGGTTAAAGAATCTAAATTTCTGTTCTTGTTCATAGGTTCGAACTCTTCAAAATGATGGAGAATGAAACAATTTTAGAAATGATAACAAGGTTCATCGACATAACAAATTCCTTAGCATCCCTTGAAAAGGAATACACCGAAGTCGAAAAAGTTCGCAAGATCCTTCGTGCACTCACACCAGATTGGAAGAAGAAGACTACTGCAATAGAAGAAGCGAATGATCTCTCAACAATGTCATTAGAAAACCTTATTGGTAATCTAATGGCATATGAAGTGCAACTTGAAGATAGAAAGAAGGATGAACAACAACTTCAATCCAAGAAGAAAGTACTTGCCTTCCATACATCCTCAGATATGGACAATTCAGATGACAATGAAGAGGAGATGGCGATACTTTTAAGAAAATTTAAATGGTTCTTAAAACAAGGTAAGTTTAAAAAGATAAAGATACTAATGATAATCCTATTTGTTTTAAGTGTAACAAACCAGGTCACATAAAAAAGGATTGCCCATTGATGAAATCAAAAGGAAACTTCAAGAATTTCAATAAGTTCAACAAGAAGAAGAAAGTCTTCCAAGCAACTTGGGACAATAGCGATTCATCTTCCTCTGACGAAGAAGAAGCCACTGAAACTGCCAATATCTACTTCATGGCTCAAGAAGATGAGGTACAAGATTATGATGAATTATTAGAAGCATTTAATGAACTTTATAATGATTTCAAAAATGAAAAGATTAAAAATAAAGTTTTAACAAAGGAAAATGAAAGACTCAACAATGAAAATGCAATTTTTGTTTCTCAAACATCTTTAAATTCTCAAAAAGATGATTTTGAAAAAGTTATTTCATCTTTAAAAAGAGATAATGAAATTTTCTTAAAAGAGAACTCTATGCTTAAAAAGAAACTATCTCTTTAAATTCTAGAATTACTATTTTAGATAAAGAAATGACTAGCTTCAAAATTAAGTATGAAGAAATTTTCAAAATGGGACAAAATTTAATAAAGGAAAAGAATATTTAAATGATTTATTATCTTATCAAAAGATGTCAAATAATCATTTTGGTCTTGGATTTTCAAAAGATAAAATTTACAAACCTACACATGTTGGACTAGGATTTTCAGAAACTAATTTTGTAAAATCTACACACTTTTATAATAATAATCCATATAATTCTTTTGTGAAAAGAAATACTGATACTATTTCAAAAAGAATTAGGAACAAATATATATATATGGATTTCTAAATATCTAAATAATGTTGATAAAAATGCTTATATTGCATCCTATATACATGATGTGTGTAATTCTGGTAATTATGTTTATACTAACAAATGAAAAGCAAATTCCAATTGGATTTGGATTCCTAAAAACTAATCTTTTTCGGACCCTATCATGATAAGTACCATACAAATTGTTTTATCTTATAGGTACCTTAAAAAGAAAAGTGGATACTTGATAGTGGGTATTCCAAACACATGACCGGACACATTCAACTACTGTCTTCTGTTCAAATTAAAAAGGGAGGTACAGTAATTTTTGGAGACAATAACAAAGGAAAGGTTATGGTACCGACATGGTTGGTAACATTTCAAAACCCCTTATTGAAAATGTTCTTTTGGTAAGAGGTTTAAAACACAATCTATTAAGTATTAGTCAGTTATGTGATAAGGGTTATAAAATTGTTTTTGAAAAAGATGCATGTCTTAACTAACATGAAAGATATTCTGTTTAAAGGTTTTCGTAACAGTAATATTTATGAGTTATCAATAACCTATATATCATCAAATGATAACTCATGTTTACTTGCTTCTAATATTGATTATTTTTTATGGCATAAAAGATTTGGTCGTTTGAATATGAAAACAATTTCTAAGATTTCAATTAGGAAAACAAGTTAAATCATCTTTTAAATCTAAAGATTTAGTTTCTATCAATAGACCTTTAGAACTGTTGCATTTGGATTTATTTGGTCCTACTCGTGTTGCTTCTTTAAATGAAAGTAGGTATGTTTTTGTTATTGTTGATGATTATTCACGTTTTTTATGGGTAATTTTTCTAAAAAATAAACATGATACTTTTAATGAGTTTTCAAGTTTTTTTTAAAAGAATTCAAAATCAAAGTCTCTAAACATAGTCACTATTTGAAGTGATCATGGAGGAGAATTTGAAAATGAATCTTTTGCAAATTTCTGTGACAAGTATGATATTACACATAACTTTGCATTTCCTAGTGCATCTCCTCAAAATGATGTTGTGGAGAGAAAGAATAGGACTTTGCAAGAATGTGCTAGAACTATGCTTATGGACAGTCATTTCCCAAATATTTTTGGGCTACTTCATGTTATGTTTTAAATCGTGTGTTTATTCGACCTATTTTAAACAAAACATCTTATGAATTGTTTTATAATAGAATTCTAAAAGTTTCTTATTTCAAGATTTTTAGATGTAAATGTTTTGTCTTAAATACAAGAGATGCTTTAGATAAATTTGATGCTAGATCCAATGAAGGTATTTTTGTTGGATATTCTACTCAAAGTAAAGCATATAGAATATTTAATAAAAAAATTTACTATTGAAGAATCATTACATGTTAAATTTGATGTATCTTTGACTAAGCCTGTTTCTAATACTTCTTCACATGATGATGACAATATCATAGATACTCCTATTGATAATACTGTTATATCTTTTGATGATACTAACATTTTTAATGTTGATGAGACTCCTACTGAGTTACCTAAAGCATATGTTAAAGAAAGGAATCATCCACATTATTTGGTTATTGGAGATATAAATCAAGGTGTTCAGACAAGATCCAAGTTGAACTACATGATACAAATTGCTTTCATATCACTCATTGAACCGAAGAATATCAAAGAAGCATGTGATGACGATTTTGGACAATTGCAATGCAAGAAGAGTTGAATCAATTTGTCAGAAATGATGTTTAGGGTTTTGTACAACGTTCCACTGATCATCCAGTCATCGGTACCAGATGGGTCTTTAAGAACAAACTTGATGAGTCAGGTCAAGTTATTAAGAATAAAGTAAGGTTAGTAGCACAAGGATACAATCAAGAAGAAGGTATTGATTTTGATGAAACTTATGCACCAGTAGCTAGACTTGAATCAATTCATATTTTACTTACTTTTTCTTACTTTATGAATTTCAAACTTTATCAAATGGATGTTAAAAGTGCCTTTTAAATGGTTTTATTAAAGAAACTGTTTATGTTGAACAACCTCCAGGTTTTGAGCATGAAAAATTTTCAAACCATGTTTTTAAACTTAAGAAAGCTTTATATGGTTTAAAACAAGCACCCTGTGCTTGGTATGATAGATTAAAAAGTTTTCTTTCAAATTCTGATTTTAAGATGGGAAGAGCAGATACAACTCTCTTTATTAAACATGTTGATAAAGATATCTTAATTATTCAAATATATGTTGATGATATTTTATTTGGATCTACTAACGATAATCTTTGTCAAGAATTTTTTAAGACTACGCAGAGTGAATTCGAGATGAGCCACATGGGTGAACTTACTTACTTTCTCGGTCTACAAATAAAGCAAGTGAATGATGGAATCTTCATTTCCCAGTGCAAGTATGTAAAGGAACTTCTGAAAATATTTGGTATGAAAAATTCTGGTCGTAAAAATACTCCCATGAGTACTATTACATTCCTAGATAAAGATGAAAATGATAAGAATGTTGATCAGAAACTATACCGAGGTATGATTGGTTCTTTACTATATATTACTTCAAGTAGACCTGATATTATGTTCAGTATTTGTTTATGTACTAGATATCAATCAAATCCTAAGGAATCACATCTTAAAGCAGTGAAAAGGATTCTTCGATATATTAATAACACAATAAATTATGGCTTATTTTATACGAAATTAAGCACATTTGATTTACTATCATATAGTGATGCTGATTTTGCTGGATGTAAATCTGATCAGAAGAGTACTAGGGTACTTGTCACTTTTTGGGACATTCACTAATATGATGATTCAGTAAAAAGTAAAATTTTGTATCATTATCAACACCGAAGCAGAATATATCGCTGCTAGTGTTGCATGTGCTCAGATTTTATAGATGAGACAAACTCTTATGACATGTCTATCACAAATTCACCTATTATGTATGATAATAGCAGTGCTATTAACTTATCTAAAAATCCAATTCATCATTCACGTACTAAGCATATTGATATTGGACATCATTTTTTACGTGATCATGATTTAATAGGTGATATTTCACTAAATTTTATATCAACTGATAATCAAATTGTAGATCTTTTTACAAAACCTCTTAAAGAAGATATTTTTATTAGATTTCGAAGAGATTTGGGTATTTACAATATTTTTGAGCTTTGAATATTTTTTCAGAATTGTTTTAAGGTATTTTTCAACTATTAGTCGACTTATCAAGGCCTATTAGTTGACTTATAAAACACTAGTCAACTTAACAGTGTTCCAGTCTGCTAATTGCTTCTAATAGAAACATGGGTTTTTTGAGCTAGTAAGAGTTAGTCAACTATATCGACCAACTAGTCGACTAGTAGCCAGATTAGTCGATTATTCGCACACCCCTAGTCGACTACCCTTGTGAAAAATTGTGTTCTGTTATTGGTTTTTAACATTTGAAACCCGACCCATTTCATTAGTTTTGGATCCGCTCTCTTCTTTCTTTCAATCATAACCATTGATCTGGTATTTACCTCTCTTTTCTACCCTTTCCCCTCTTAAAAATCCTAGTTTTTCACCCGGTTCCTCTTCCCAGCCGATAGAAGAAGTCGACTACAGCCTTCAGCAAAGCAGCGAACCCACCTCCTTCTTCCTTCAATTCCTTGGTAAATTTGTTCCAATCTCTGTCTTATACTCTCAATCCCTGCTTTATCTTCCTTTAATTTGAAAACGCTGATTGTTATGAAAACGCTGATTATTTTCTGTTTTATTATGAAAATTCTAATCTTCATTTTCTGTTTTATTATGAAACGTTGATTGTTCATGTCTCTTTTTATGATCTATGCTATTTCTCTTTTTGTTAATGACAAAGGGGGAGAAAGTTCTATGCTGATATGATATATGTATTGATATATGTGTGTTGATATACAGCAATGGATAAATGGATATATGATATATAAATATTTGGCAATGTTGCAACTCATGCAGGGAACACTTGTTATATGGAAATATTTTATAACTTATGCAGGACTTATGCAGGGGAGAATAAGAACACTTGATTTGTTACATATCTATTTATTATAACCTGTTTACTGCAGGGGAATTTTCTCTACAGGAGGAGTTTTCATAAATACAGGTTGTTATCATCAAAAAGGGGGAGAATGTTGAAGCCTACAAGATTGAAAGATTTTGATGATGGATAACAAAGTGATACAGATGCATTTGGAGCTCTATCTCAAGCATTTATATAGAGTTCTGGTTGCTCAAACTCAGATGAAGACTTTGGGCATTTATGTGTGTTTTTAGAATTATTGTTAAAGCCTTGAACACACACAGAATACTTATATAGTCGACTTGACCCCAACTATAGTTGACTAACCTATTCCCTAGTCGACTTGACCCATTTCTCAGTCAACTAAGATCTTCCACAAAATTATCCTTGCTCTTTGTTTATTGTCTATCATCAGTATTAGTCGACTTCCCCTAGAACCTAGTCGACTAACCCCTGATATAGTCGACTAACCTTGTTTCACTAGTCGACTAAAAACAGTTTCCAGAAACTTGTTATCCGTATCAGTCTTGATATAGTCGACTTGCCTCATATATTAGTCGACTAACTTTGGCAAATTTTGTCCTTATAGTCGACTAACCTCCATATCCTAGTTGACTAACAGTAGTTTCTGACTGTTGTTCAGTTACTGATTTCTGGTGTCTTATCTAACAGTTTAAATTTCAAATTTGAATTGATAACTTCCCTAACTGACTATAGATTTCACCTATAAATAGGGATGTTGTCCTAGTATCAATTCACCAATTCAAAACACAAGTTTTCTACCCAAAACTCTGTTCAAAATTCTATTTTTCTGAAAACTTGCTTCTACTTTCTGTTTCTTCACCAATTCCTACTCTATTGTGAAGATTTCTGAAAGTCACCTATAAAAGACCTTATCCACAATCACGTACAGATTCAAGGCTTATAGGATTGTTTGTAATCATTCAAAGAGGAGCATTGTACAAGAGCGTCTTCTTGGTGTAGAAGAAAAGTTGTACAAGGTGTTATCTTCTTGGTTGTAAGAGGAGTTGTACACATTTGGTAAAGGGCGTTTTGTCAAGTGGTGTACAGGTATTGATTTTGGGTGTATCCAAATTAGGAAAAGAAAATCTCAAGCGGATTACTTGGGGACTGGATGTAGGTCACAAAGACCGAAGCAAGATAAATCTCTTATCTTTGTGTTTGCATTTTCTGAGTTTTATCTTGTGATTTTTTATTTCCTGTAAGTAGTTTTATTTAAAAAGTTTATAAATACTATTCACCCCTCCTCTAGTGTTTGTGTTGCTTGTTTATAGATCCTACAATAGTTACTAGCACAGTCAACTTGTTAAATCAGATTAATAATTTGTTGAAATCAATTGCCTAGTGTTTTTCTTATCTAAACTGATATCTTTCTAGTTTATTTTACTTCTCTATCGTATCCATCTTTTAAATAAACCTTTGAGTCAATAGACCTTTAGTACTTAATAAGATAACAATCTCTGTGGTTTGACACTCTATTCATCACCTTATTACTTGAAATGATTTGGTATACTTGCCAGTTTTGTACATCAATAATCATATATCTAATAAGTGTTGGGACAAGTTTGGTAAACGTAAGTGAGCTCAAATTATTGACACTATATCTACATCTAGTTCACTTGCTCCCTCCTCGACTCTGCTTCTACTATGTAGATTTTCCTGTCAGACTATGAGTGTTTCCTTCAGCTACAAACTAGTCAGGTATCCCAGTGGCTAATACTACCTGCAAGGATCTACTTCAGGTATGATTGTTTTTATTGCTTCCTCTAATAAGCCTTCGGTATTAGATTCAGGAGCTTCCACTCATATGGCATTTATCAAAGAAAAATTTCACTCTCTTACTTTTCTGGGTAATATTGTTCATGTTAATATTACTAATGGTACCTCTTTGACTGTTAGTGAAAAATGAATTGTTCATGATACCACTTCTTTGTCACAAAATGATGTCTTATATATCTCCAAATTCCTTGTTAGTATATTATCTATCAGCAAATTTACTATAAAAGATCATTTTTATGCAAGATTATCCTTTCGATTGTGTTTCAGGATCAGCAGTCTGGGATGAAGATTGGTTCGGGTCTTGAATATGGTGGCATCTATTACTTTGATGTGGTACACTATACTTTGTTTTTGCTGTTATTGCTCCTTTTGATACTCAACTACAATGGCATCATAGGTTGGGCCATCCTTCCTTGCAAAAATTACTTCAAGTATTGTGTATCGAGTCTTCTATAACTGCTTTAGAATGTGAGTCTTATCAGTTAGGAAAGCATCATCATGCTTCATACCCTAGTCGTGTCAATAACCAAAGTAGTTCTCCTTTTGATTATTGTACTCTAATATTTAAGAATCGTGTTATGTCCCTTCTATGTCTAGTTTTCATTATTATCTTGTTTTTTTGGGTGATTATTCTAGGATGTCTTGAATGTATTTGCCTAAGAAAAGACTCAAGTTCCTACAGTTATCAAAGATTTTATCAATAAATAAAAACCCAGTTTTCTACTATTATTCATGTTTTGTGCACTGATAATGCTCTTGTTATACTTGTAAAGAAGTTTCTCATTTTTATGCATCTCATGATATTTTACACGAGACAATGTGTCCACAAGCTACACAGCAAAATGGTGTTATTGAAAGAAGATTGAGACACCTCAAGATGTAGCATGTTGATTCATATACATGTACCAAAAACTTTTGGGTTGAAGTTGTTCTCTGTGCTTGTCATTTAATAAATAGAATGCCTTCTTCTGTACTGCATGATAGAATTCACTTTTCTTCTGTGTATCCTAATAACCTGCTTTTTCTGTTATTTATCGTGTGTTTTGTTGTACTTGTTTTGTTCAAAATCTTCAACATGAATTGGAAAAGTTATAACCTAGAGCTTTAAAGTGTGTCTTTGTTGGTTATTCATGAACTCAGAAAGGCTATAGGTGTTTTGATCTGGTACATCGTAAGTTTTATACTTCTATTACTGTAACCTTCTTTGAATCACTTTCATATTTTCTCTTACTGCTTCTTGTCCTATACCTTAGCCTATGTCTAGTTATGAGGATTTGGAGAAAGAGATTGTATGTAAACTATTGCACGTGTATACTGTTAAGGGCTAATTCAAAATATTAAGTGATATTGAATAGGGTTTTTAAATAATTAAGGGATAACTCAAAAATATTTCTAATAATAAAGTGTTTTGGCAGAATGCCAGAGTTATATATCGGCTAGCACAATGCAAATTCTATTACAGATGCACGGGTAGAATAGCATAATACTGGTTAACTCAAGATTTGCACAATTAACAACAGCACAATACTTAGTTAACCATAAATAATAATGATATAAATAAGTAATGCAACAGTTATAGAATAAGATTACAATGTGAGAGAGAGCGGAACACAAATATTGTAGAGTAGTTCGGGAATCCCTTATATCTATCTCATAGTTGCCTCTTCTGTAGGATTTCAAATTTACTGTAAGCTTCCAATCTAAAGTAAGGAATTACACCTCCAATGCTCTCACCCGAGCTTATGAAATCACCTAGAGGGGGTGAATAGGTAATGGCTAAAAACTATAGCAAATAATGCGAAATTAAAACAACTAATGCTATCTAGCAATAGATTGAGCAAAAAGCAATCCACACAATCAAAATAATGAATCACAAGAAATATCTAGCGTATGATGATTAAGACAATATAGAAGCATGCAAGATTTTAGAGGAGTGAGTTGAGTAGAGAAATAGAGAGAAGGCAATCGCAAATGCAAGAATATATTTTGAGGTTCGAGCCAATGCGCTACGCCTTTGCCTTTTACCCCAATGAAGGATTCCTACTATTCTTTGATCCCACAAGATCGCCAACTCTACACATTCCCGCAAGAACAACTAGACTCGCAGGTCCTTTCACTCAGTGCACAACACCTACAATTACGAACCCGCAAGCTCGTTTGAGGCCACAACGTCTACAATTCATGAATAAAAGAAGCTAACAATGTAATTTATAACCAATTAGGGGATTTGAAGCTCAGAGATTGTGTAAGTAAAGCTTTGAAGTATTTGGATTGAAGACACAAATCTTGAAAACTTGAATTTGGAATTTTGGCTCAAAGTTGATTTCTTTTGAAAATGTTTAGTAAAACTCTTGGAAATCTTGAATATAATTCTTCTTAGGTTTTTTTCTACAGTAGCCCTATTTATAGATGATTAAAAAAGAAGAGAGAGACTCAAAATAGCTCTTATTGATTAACCCAGAAAAACAAATTAAAACAATAGTCATTTGGGGTTAATAAGTCATATTTCTAACCATTGAGGACATGTTGGTCGACCGACCGGTCAACTACCAACAATCATATTTCTAACCATTGTGGACCTATTAGTCGACCAGCCGATCGATCACCAATAGTCATATTTCTGACTGTTAGGGATAGCGGTTGACCGGATGGTCGACCAAATCCAACAGAGAACTCTGATGTCTCAGTTTATCTACCAATTGGTCAGCCTATGTTGACAAAATAGAGAGCATTACCCTTACATGCGGTCAACCGGGAGGTTGACTGAGTGCATAAACTATACTTGTGCATGTTGGTGCAAAATCGGTCAACCGCTTGGTCGATCGACATAGCAAACAGCTCTGCAAGTCGGCTAACCTGACGGTCGACCAGTAGAGGGACAAAACTGATATAAGAAAATATTTTGAAATACTTTTTGATTTTTCACTAAAACATTTTGAAATCTCTTTACAAAACAAAGTTCATGTATATTTTTGAAGCTCAAATATGTGTAATTCTAGATCAACACAAAGAAAATAGTTTTGAACTTGTTTTTACAATATTGAAATTTCTCTTCAGATATTCTTTTCAAAATCATAAATCAAAATACCATTTTGAAAATGATCTAAACTATCATCCTTTCCGAGAATTCAGAAACAAAATACAATAAATATCTTGTGTATGTGTGTGAATCTCTTGAGCAACCCAAACTTCTAAACTTGGTTTTGATAATCTAAATCTTACATTGTATAATAAAGAAAAATAATTTCTTGATTTCTTCAATCTTGTAACTCTCTTGATCTCTTGAGCTTGACTCCAACCTTGAGTGCTATGTGTGCTCTTGATGCTTGAGCTCTCAGATCACTTAGTTGTTAGCTTCAAAACTTGTGAGTCTTTTGGAGAAGCTACTCATAATTATAACAATCTTTTATAAATCTGTAACTTATAAATAAACAAAAATTATTAGTATTAATAATTATCATCATCAAAACTAAGGTGAAGGGCTTTTGGGCCAACAATATCCCCCTTTTTGATGATGACAAATCTCATCGAGTTATTTTAAATAAATATGGAAGAAGCTTCTTGTGAAGCTCCCCCTAAACACATGCATATATGAAATAAGTCATTTTAGGTCAATGTAACAAGTAAAGCACACATATAAGAGTATTATATTGTAAGCTCTATGCATAGTATTTATGCATACACAAGGATATTAAAATAAAAATAGGTATGCACAAATGGTTTCCTCCAACCCTCCAACCTCCATCCTTTCAAACAAAAAGGCAATGGATGATCACAATTGAAATCAAACACAAAAAAAGCAATGGATGATCACCATTGAGACCAAACAATATCAAGTATCCATGGATCAACACGAAATAAAATAGAACTAGTGACTAACATATATGAGGATGTAACAAAATACTAAATATCTCATAAAGCAAGTCCACAAAGTAATCACATAAATACCAAACATGATGTTCACAAAGTACCAATATTCCAAACCATCACAACCGAAAGTCACCATATATTCAAATTATTACAAAACAACCCAAAGTACTGAAATACATTATAAACATAATATTGAAGCAACACAAAATAGCTCCATAGAATCTCCAGATCTCCCCAGCTTCTTCTCCCAGTTTTTGTCAACATCAAAAAGATGAGAAACATGGAACAGCTCACTCATCAAGAATAAAATCATTGTTGACAGTGTAGAGTGGATCATCAGGCTCATCAACGACCAGACGATACACGCCAACAAGCTATGTAGGAAAGAAAACTTTCATTGGTATCACTCTCAATACAATCTTCTTTTCTTTCTCTAATAAACCTTTTATCTAATCTTAGTTACATAAAGAAAACAAAAAATTACATTAAAAGAGAAAAAACCTAAGTTAAATCTAAAGCATAAGCCTAATCCTAACTCTCTTGTGGAGTGATGCTCTTTTGCCTTCTGAAGTGGTAGTATTTGTAAGTTGAAATGGATAAGGAAGAGCGTGCTTGAAGATGAGACCAAATTGCTAGCCCAACAGAAAGTTCTTCTAATAAGGTTGGAGATAAGATTGGAGACAAAATTGCTTGCCCAACAGAAAAGATCTGCTGATAATATATCTTTTGGATCTCTAAATTTTGACAATATCCCTTTGATTCTTCAAGGTAACCAAATTGATTCTTCTAAATTTGATTTTAATTGTATTTATTTGGCTTTATCTTTAGTTAACCAAAAGATCTAATTAAATCAAAATTAACTGACTTTTATTTGGTCTTATCTTCTCTTACTTCATTAAGATAAACCTACAAAATAAGACATTAAGAGAAGGAATTAGCAGGATTTATTACAAGATAGAAGTAAGAATGTAATAATAGATATGTAATAAATGTGTACAATTACTGTCCATGAGTGTTATTTTGGATGGTTACTCAGGGTACAATCAAATTCTTATAGCTCCAGAGGAATATAGGATACTTGCTTATCTCCGAATGCCTTTCAGTTTGTGCAATACCCCAGCAATGTTTCAACATTGTATGTTGAGTCTGTTTGCTTACACAATGGAACGGTTTCAATGAATTTTCATGGATGATTTCTCCATTTATGGAGATTCATAAGATTAATGTTGTCGCCATCTATAACTTGTCTCCAACATTGTACCGAGAAAATTTTGACACTAAATTGGAGAAATGCCACTTTATGGTAAAATATGGAATTGTCTTGAGACATGAAATCTCAAGAAAAGGGATTGAAGTGGATAGATCTAAAATCAATGTCATAGCCAAGTTTCCTATGCCAAATGCACGAAGGATATCCAATCCTTCTTAGGACATGCGGGTTTCCATCGTAAGTTTATCAAGGACTTTAGCAAGATTTTCCAAACCCCTGACTAATTTTTTAGTTAAGAACGTGTCCTTCACTTTCGATAATGAATGCATAAATTCTTGAGAGAAGTTTAAGAAATAGTTGATTCTGCAACAATCATTTCTGCCCCAGATTGGTTGAAGTCGTTCGATATCACATGCGATTCTTCAGCTTTTGCAATAAGTGCTGTCTTAGGATAGTGCATTAATAACAAGCAGTATGTGATCTGCTACTTAAGGGAACTCTCAACGATACTCAATTGAACTACATTACAATCGAGAAGGAATTCTTGGTAGCAGCGTTTGCTTTAGAGAAATTCCGTCCATGCCTACTTGGGTCAAAAAACCACCATCTTGGCTGATCATTCTGCGCTTAGACACCTTATACTTAAGAAGGATGCCAAGACCCGACTAATTCATTGGATCCTCCTTCTTCAAGAATTTTATCTCAAAATTCGAGACAAAAAGGGGTAGAAAATATTGTCACCGACCATCTCTCTCGTATCTCCAACATCCCTCACAATGATTTTTCTATTAATTATGACTTTCTCAATGAACAACTCTTAGTTTCCTTTAGGGAATCTTGGTTTGCTCATATAGTGAACTACTTACTCACAAACCAAACTCTATCTTATTGGTCTAAACAAGGTGTATACCGATTCTTATCTCAAATTCGGTATTTTTTTTGGAGGAACCATATCTTTTTGAGTATCATTCTGACCAAATCATTAGAAAATGTATTCTCGATGAGAAAATCAAGAGTGTTCTGTCCTTTTGTTATGAGTTTGCATGCAGTGGATATTTCCGTAAAACTATCAAAAAGTGCTACAAAGTAGGTTTTATGGGCCGACTTTGTTCAAAGATGCCTTTAAATTTTGCAAGATGTGCCCTAAATGTCAAATGGTAGGAAGAATCTTGAAACAAAATGTGATAACTCTCAACCCAATTCTAAAAATAGAACTTTTTGATATTTGGGGCATTTACTTTATGGATCCTTTTCCTAACTTATTTGGAAGCCAATACATAGTAGTGTTGGCCCAAAGGCCCATCACTCTAATTTTAATGATGATTAACTCATGTAGTTATAATACTAATTATCTTGTGTTTCATTAGTCTCAGATATGTGATCAAGATCTTAGTAGGTGTTTAACTTCATCAAAAGATTTCAAGTAGATTTTTAAGCTAGTTTCTCATACACTTCTAAGTGTTTATCTCCACTTATTTTAAAGCCAAATACTTCAATATCAAAAGGAGAGTTTTTCAAGAGTGTTTTGAAAAAGAGTTTTCTTGAGTTTTTCACCACCGATTCAATCCAAGTTTTCTCACATACACTTGAGCTTTCCATTGCTATATCCATCCTATAGGGATCTTTGTTGTGAGAGAATTTTGGTGTTCAAAGTGTTGTGATCACCAAAGTGTTCTACTTTGTATCTGAGGAGGCAGACTTGCGAGTTCGAGTTGTTTCATGTTCTAGTGAGAACTCGGTATAGAGGTGCGATCTCGGCAAGCTTGCGTGCTTGCGTGTGTTTGTTCTTGCGGGAACAAAAGAGGGACTAGAGAGTCCAAAGGAGTTCTAGTGTTAACTCGCTTGTAGGTGTTGCGGCACCGACTGATCCAGTGGGATCGTTTTTAGTGGAAATCCTTCATAGTATTGAAGGCGGGGACGTAGAGCAAGGGTGCTCGAACCTTGAAACAAATCTCCCGTATTTGCGATTGCTCTCTCTCTATCTCTCACTTGTCTTTATATCTTGCATGCTTATATTGCCTTTATCTTTATATACTTGATATATCTTGTGCCTAATTGTTATATGCTTGGGGATTGTTTGCTCACACTTGTATTCAACCACAAGAGAGCCATAGTGGCACTTCAACTCTTATCTAGAGAAATCTTGAGGAGATAGTCCAGAGCCCTTCACGGGGAATCTGGCTACACTCTTGTGTTATACTTGGTATGTTGTGCATAATAGTTTTTAGTTTGCATAAATAGTTTTAATTTCGCATTAATTCACTATTAGATTAGCTAGTAACCTATTCATCCCCCCTCTAGGGGATTTCAATTGGTATCAGAGCCTCATGCTCTTGATTTGAGTCTAACAATCTTGAGTTAAAGATCCTCATTTATAGCTAATCACAATATCTGTACGCACACATGGATTTCATGTCACCTCCCACTTTTGACATTCTTAACATCCAAATTTGGAAAGTTAAGATGTCCTCGTACCTCAGAGGCCTAGGTATTCATGTTTATCTAGCTACCATTAAGGATTCATACTTTACTAATAGTAAGTATCTTGAGGCTAACTCAAAAGCCATTCATGCATTAAAGAGTACCCTAAATGATGAATATTTATCTAGGCTTTTGAACTTTGATTCGGCTTTTGTAGTATAGAACACTATAGTCTCCCTTGGCGAACAAAAGTAATACTATGCAGGGAGCGACTCGGATGTTGGAAATGATACTTTCAATGTGTGCTACATGATCCAAGGGGATAACCCCCTTGAGGTAAATACCGAATCCGAGTAAGAAGAGGATGTTGATATGCCTTATAATGAACTAGCAACTTTTTGTCAATAACTCCTTGAAAAATATTAAATGCTTAAAAAGGATAATAAGAAAATGAAAAATAATTTTGATTCTTTATTAAAAGAAAATGACTCTTTTAAAAATAAATTGGAATGTTTTTCAAAAGAAAATGATATGTTGAAAAAGGATAACATTTCCTTGACTTCTAAATTGAATGATCTTTGTGAAGGAAATACTTCTTTGAAAAATAAAATTATTTTGGTGGAAAAGGAAAAAGAAATTGCTTTTTAAGAAAACAACTCTTTGAAAAGAAAAGTTAATTCAAAAGAAAAGGAAAATGTTCCTAAAAAGAAAAAGAATAATGATTCTTATTCTCACCATGCTCTTCATGCCACTATTGATCAAAATGAGATTAAATTTTTAAAAAATAGAATAGATTGCTTGAGCTCACTTTGAGCTATTATGCATTTAACCATAATAGATTAGAAACTTTGTTTTCAAAGAAACAAGCTCCACATGTTCATACACATCACCCACAACATGCATATGCACACTTTGCACGTCATGATTACACTCATACACATATGCATCTAGAGTGTACAAGTGTACACATTGCGGCCGCAAAGGCCATTTGGCAAAATTTTGTTATAATAGAGTAAATTCTATTAATTTTGCTAGTAACTATATTTGGGTTCCTTACAATGCTAACCCCCGTGGACCCAAAAGAAAATGGGTACCAAAATCCCCATCTTTTGAATTTGATGTAAATGCGGGGTCTCAAAAAAAATGTGAGAGAGTTGGTGCCTTGGTGGTGGATGCATGTGCTTGATGGACACTACAATTGATGCACCGCTATCAAGAAAGTTTGGTGGGACGACCACAAAGTTTTGGAGACTTAGAGTATAGTTCTTATGGTATGGTAACTCCTCTAAACTCCTTTTGTTTACATGCTTTGATATATATGTTTTTAGCATTTTTTAATATTGTACTTCATGTAGTAAATACTTATTTAGATGTAGTTTTTATTAAAACTTGTGTATATACTTGTACAAGTAGTGAGCAATATTTGATTCATATATGTTTGCACTTCATTGCTCATTTATACTCACTACATGCACATGTATAGCGTAGTTTTGATGATTCGCTCATTTATGCTTGTTTTGCCTATCTTTTTGCATATTTTTGCTTCATGTATATCTGTAATCTTTGTCCAAAATTAATAAATATACATGTATACCCTTGAGTCTCTTGCCTTCATGTAAATTATATCATAGACTCTTTTGTGTTTGGGATATGTATGCATATTGTTAGCTTTGGATAAATCATATATATATATATATATATATATATATATATATCTTGATGTTTATCTTTAAAGAAAAAAAATTCATGATTCTTCACTTGTTTCATGTCTTTTGAGTTTCATTGACTATTTTCATGAATATACTATTCACATGATGCTGGGTACACTCACATTTATATGTTTACTCATAACATTGTTTTCATGAGAATTTTTTTTGAGCTTTATAGATATCGAGTGTCAATGCTTGTGTTTTTAGCACGTTTCATGATGGACATATGATTTGGTTTCATGTTTGAAGGATCTTTAACTAGTTTTTAAAAAATTACTTTAACTACTTATTTATTCTTCAATGGGTAGAGTTTTCAAATTTTATAAAATATTTTCAAACTCTTATTTTTGAAAACCCCTACCAATCCCCTAAAGGGCGGATGGATGGGCGACTATGCCTTGTATTCTCAAACTAAATATCTTTTATCATGTTCATGTAAAGGGTGGATCTTTATGAGTCATATACTGGATTCACATTATAGTTTCAATTGGTATCACAATTGACATTTTTTTTGTATACTCATATTTTGTTTTCTATATATGTATGCTTTAAGTTTCAAATAATATCAATTTCTATTGGTATTTTCATTTTCATACATATATATGATTTGATTGTGCTTGATTTATAATATATTTACATATTTAAAGCACAAAGTTTATTTATGCTAAGCTTAATAAATCTTAATTTTCAATTGGTATCTCAATTGGTACTTTAATAAGCTTATGCATTATTTTCAATTGGTATTTTTATTGGTATCAAAGTTTACAATATACTTCAATTGGTATCAATATGTTTTAATTTCCAATTAGGTTTAAATTTCAATTAGTATCAATATGTTTTTACCTATTTTGTATCAAAATTTACCATATATTTCAATTGATATCAAAATATAAAATATTTTCTTTCTTTGATATCAAAATGTACAAATGTTTCAATTTCAATTGGTATCACATATTTCATATTTCATATGGTATCAAGATCTTGTGATATCTCAAATTGATTTGTTTAAAAATTTGTATTGTTTAGTTACATTGGTATCTTAAAAATGTTTTGATATGTATTGCCTATATGCAAGGCGAGCTTAACATCTCTTCTACACATAGATTCATGTTGAATGTATCTTATCTTGAGGAGCTTGACATCTCTTCTTTATGTGATACACGTATGTAGGGGGAGCTTAACATCTCCACTTATGCATTGTATATTATGATTTATGTGAGTTAGGGCTTGTCATTTCTTCTTTATGTAATGCATGTATGCAGAGAAGCTAACTTAGCTCTTCCTCTTCATGAATGTATATCGCATATATATCTTTATTGTTGATTTATTTTTCACCCATTTGTTGATAATTGACAAAAATGGGGAGAAATGTTTTAAGTTTATATATGCATATTTGAGTTTTTGCATATATTGAGTTTATATTTGAGTTTTTACATATATTGAGTTTATGCATATATTTAAGTTTTTGCATATATTGAGTTTATGCATCTTGTGTTTTACAAAATGGGAAATATTTTTTGAAAGTTTAAACAAAAAAGGGAGAAGGTTTTTGGAAAAAGAACTTTTGGTTTATGCATATTTCTCTCACCTTATTGATGCATATATATGTGTTTTGTTTCATGCACCTCATTGCTATATCAATGTGTTTAATGTTATGAATGAGTTAAGGGGGAACTTCTATGATGCTTAACTTTAATCCATGCATATTAACTCCATGAGTTTTGTTATCACCAAAAAGGGGAGATTGTTGGCCCAAAGGCCCATCACTGTAGTTTTGATGATGATTAACTCATATAGTTATAGTACTAATGGCCTTGTATTTAATTAGTCTCAGATATGTGATCAAGATCTTAGTATGTGTTTAGCATCAACATAAGATTTCAAGTGGTTTTTTAAGCTAGTTTCTCATACACTTCTAAGTATTTATCTCCACTTGTTTTAGAGCCAAATACTTCCATATCAAAAGGAGAGTTTTTTAAGAGTGTTTTTAAAAGAGTTTTCTTGAGTTTTTCACCACCAATTCAATCCAAGTTTTCTTACATACACTTGAGCTTTCCATTGCTATATCCATCCTATAGGGATCTTGATTGTGATCCAATTTTGCATATTTTACCACATTATTTCCATGCATTTTTACAAATAAAAATATGATTTTTACTCATCTTCTCTATATTTTTGCAGGTCCATACTTTAAAAGAGACAAAAGCCCAAAATCTCTTTAATTAGCAATAATTAAAGAGATTAATTCAAAAAAGCCAAAAAGAGCCCAAATTTGAATCCAGAATCCAGAGAGATCCGCGCGCCAACTCAAGATTCTAGAAGGCCACGTGGATAACAACCTCGTAACCAACCTGTACCAGAAATCTGTTGCCCAACAGATTCTGTTTTGCCGCAAAAAAGGTTGTGGATCTGCGGCAGTTTTAAGTTGGTTGGATCCCAGATTTTGCGCCAACAACCAGGGTTCTGGATCCTTCTCCTGAGGCCTATAAATACTGCACTTGGACCTGCGAGAAAAGACTGAATGTGGAAGAGAAATTAGAGATTAGAGATTAGATGCTTGTATTTTTGTAGGATTTTTGTAGTGCTCTAGATCTTCTTCCTCCCTAGAAATTCTGCAAAAGAGAGTTGTAAGAGAGAGAAAGCTTGTGTACACCAAGGAGTGACAACTTGTGAAGCAAGGATTCATCCATTCTCTTCTCTCTACTTGAGCATTTTCTAGTATTACTTGCTTTCTTTACTTCTAGTTTTACTTGCTTTTTAATTCATGCTTTGCTTTTCTTTTGTAATGGCTAGTAGCTAATTCTTTCTTCTCATGGCTAGTTAACAACTTACCTTGCTAACTACTAACTCATGGGTGATTGCTATCTTTAATCTTGCAAGTTATATGGTCTTCTCTTCTCCGATGGGTTACTTTCATGCTTGGCAAGTATCTTGTTGTAATTCTCCATATGATTCATGTGTGCCTCATTTAGAGCCTTGTCTAGAACAAGTGCCTTGATGGAATATGGAGATGGATCACCAATATGCTATTTGTTGTACAACTTCTTTACTTCCATTAATGAATGTTGTATCTTCTCCCTTAGCATCCCTTGAGTGTAGCTCTTTTGATTCCATTATTGAAAGTCTAATTTGTAGGCCAATGAAATCTATGAGGCTACAAGACAAGTCTAAGAATGATCACCCGTCATCCAAGTGGGAAAGTAATTAGACCAACACGCAAGACAAATCTTTGCCAATGAATCAACATGAGGCACGCATTCACCATCACGGAGTTTAGTAAGTTTTAGCAAGGAAGTAAGGTTAACTAGTCATGGTTTTCTCATCTTAAATTCTTTCTACAAGTTTTCATTCCATTTGTTTTCTTTCCAAAGTAAATATCATCTTTGATTTCTTTTCACTTTCCATCATGAACATATCCACCAATTCTTTTACTTCTTTTTTCAATTTGTTTTTATTCTTTTAAGACAAAGAAGAATCTTCGTTTTATATCTTCACTACCAACCGTAACGCTTCCATCGCAAGCTCTCCCTGAGAATCGACTCGGTATAGCCCATGCTATAACGGAGATTGGAAAGGGTACATTAATCATATCGAATACATTTGTGGATTGAACAAGCACTTGAGGTTGATTCTAAACCTTCTCTCTTTTTATTGAATATATTTTGTGTGCAAATTATACTCCACAATACAACACCTTTCCCGTCTTAATCAAATTTTTGGCCCCGTTGCCGGGGAGAGCAACGTTTTAGGTTTAAAGTGAAGAACTAAATGAATCTTCTTCGCTGTTGCAGGTTACAGGTTGAAGAAAATAGGAACTTTGCATTGCAGTGACATATAAGTGGACCTGGGCCTCTGCTCTTGAAAGCAGAGACCAGGATCCCTCCAAATTGCCACAAAATCTTGGCTTTTGCTGCAAATTTGCGGCAATAAGGAGTGAACTACTGATCATTTTTCAGCAGGGTCTCTGATTCTGCAAAATACTTCTGCTGCATTACTTAATTTCCTGTATTATTCAACCTATACCTGCTTAATAAAGTCAACAGTAAAAAATTGGTTGTAATCGTTAAAAGTTGATTAGACATTTGCATTTCTAGGCACGTGTCTTTTCAATTCATTTACTTTTACTGTTGAAGAGTGCTGGATGCAAGGTACGTAAGCATTGCATGTAGACTAGGAATCATCTCTTGCTTGATTTTCATGCTTTGAGTGTATCCTAGTTATATTTCTTGTACACTTGCACAATTCAATTTTAAGTGCATACCCGTAAATAAGATAAGGTGGGGATTTTATCACCCTTTCCTTAGCCCGCAAATCATTTTCCCAAGCACTCACTAACCCAAGCCTAATTTAATAAAAAGTAGACGTTGGCCCTAGGGACATCTCGGACTCATTTAGGAGATTATCCTAAGGGGAAAAAGTGTTGGAAATTGACTCTTGCAAAATCAGTGTCTAGGAAAGGGATTGAGGGCCGAAAGCCCGAAGGTTGGTGGTTACTTAATTAAGGAACGTCTCTGACGGAAAACCTCCCAACAACCTTGACCTTTCCTGGCTGATTAGCTTGTGGTCAACGTCTACACTAAACCTCCCGTGGACAGTCTAATCAGTTAGGAGTCGTCTAGGTCATAGGTCTACCCTAACTTAGGTTAGAATTTTTCTTTCTTGATTGTTTATTTGTTTGTTTCTTTTTGTTTGTATTGTGTGATATGGCTTACAGTCACAATTCTTTCCATTCTAATAATAATCCATATTTCACACCAACTCCATTCTATTCGGATAATTCCAACCCGGCATTTTACAATATGCATCAACCACATACACCGGGTTGGCCTTATCCGAATCAATATGACTCATACCCCCCATCTAATAACTATAATTTCCATAATGATTTCAACTCTTCACCGAGTCATTGGGGATTCACGTACCCCGAGTCAAATTTTCAAATTCCTTGTCCACCATATCCACCCAGTCCACAACATTTTCAAGATACATACTCAGTTCCACCAGTCCAGAATGAAACACCATCAATTTTGGAAATGAGTATGCGTGAGTCCAAACACAAATCCTAAAATCTGATGGACTCACAATTTCATTATCACTTCCAAGATAACACTTCATCTTTCCATCAAAACAATGAAGTTATCAATTATGGAAAGATGCTTGAAGCCATGACTCATGCTCAAAATGCTAGAAATCGTGACATAGATATGATGGTCGAATCTTTACGTTCTCACCATTTGGCCAGATCTAGTGTCACTAGACACTCTGTTAAAGAAGATGAGTCATGTAATTTTGGAAATCCAGATTCTATTTCAGCACAACCACCTGAACTTGTCCAAACTTCAGTTCCTATTGACATTTTGGCAAGTTTTTCATTTCCTGAAATTGAACTACATGAGGAATGTGATCTTGAACCCCAACTTAGTGATTCAATTCTTTTTCCTGATTCAATAATGACTCCGGTATCTTTACCTGACTTCAATCTTTTCCCGGAGTCGACATTGGATCCTGTCCCAATTCATAATGAAGTTGAATCACCCATCTTTGAGGATCATATTGAACTTGACCAATTATACACTTCTGAAGATACCATTGATAAATTGGCAAGTTCTCCATTTTTTATTGAACTCAATGAGAAATGTGACCTTGATTTTCTCAATCTCTTTACTTCTGAAACTGATTATATAATTCTGACGGACGAAGTTGACCTTAGTTTTGAAGAATTGTATGGAGATGAGCTAGAATTCCTTAATATTGGAAGTAAAGAGATATTACCCATATTAGGTCACATTCCATTGTTGGACAATACATGTGGACTTGAGCTTCATTTTCTTGACTTGGACCTAACTCCTGAAATCATTTCGACTCCTGAACCATCACTTGACTTAAGTCACTTTCCTGAGTCGGTATTAGATCCTGTCCTTCCTGAGTCCAAGTCAACAGTTCTATCATTTCATACACCACTTTGGGACAAGGTAGTTGACAAATTTGATTCTGAAATTAATTATGGAAAATGGAAATTAGATGGGGTCCAGTACTTAATAAAGATCCTTCATGGATTTATCTTTTTAGTGGGTCATATTCATGATATTTCTGGTGGGTTCCTCCAAACCCAAAGTAAAGTTGATTGGGCCATGTTTCGTGGACAAATCAGGCCGCCACCGGAACCACCACCTTAAGGTAATTTTTTCCTTCCCTCTCTATTTTGTTTCATGCATACATATATCACGATGCATTGAGGACAATGCATGAGATAAGTGTGGGGGAGGGTTTACTAACATAGAGTTTTTAGATTTTCTTTCTTTTACACTTCTTTTTAGAAATAAAATAAAAAAATAAAAAAAAACTTTTTGAAAAAAGAGACAAAGTTTTGATCTATTTTTAAGAAAATTAAGATGTATCTTAGAAATTAAGAAAGCCTTAATTATGACATCTTAAACCTAGTTGAAATAATAGATCTTGTTTGAAATTATAGGCTAAGTAAGAAAATTGGTGAGATATTCTTATCTTGAATTTTTACCTTAGATAAGTATGCACTTCACACTTGCACATTTTTGGGATGGAGACAAAGACCAAAAATGCCATAAAAATAAAAAAAACAGAGAAAGAAAAATATATATATAAATAAAATATCACCTATTAAGCTGGATAAATGTGCCTCAAGAAGCATGATTATTCACGCCTAACGGTGGTAAAGAAAATAAATAATCCCCTTTAGTTTCGTGGCCTTTTTCACTCGAGTCCTTAAACCCGAGGGATGTTTTCTCATCTGGTGCCCTAAGACCGACTGGTTTGGGAGTCATCGGTTATAGGCTCGTTACAAGGGTGAACTAGAAAGCCTAAACTAAGGGAAGAAAAAAAAAAGAAAAAGAAAATAAATATATATAAATAAATGACTTGATGGATGGAGTTGAAATCCCAGAAATTTTCACTGAGCACGGTGTGCATATTATCTAGGTTTTATGAAAGATAAAAGTATTCAATCCAATTTTGAATTCTTACCTTAATTGAAGACAAGATCTTGCATAGAGACTAAGTTTAAGGAAGAATGATTATAGGTGGACTTATGACCTTAGATCACTTATATTTTTGCAAAAATAGTTCGAAAACATGTCTCTCTTTCAAAATGAATTTTCAAAATACTAACATTTGTCTTCTTTCTTTATGAATTTTGTGGGTGCAATCCGCTGAAAACCCTCAGGAGACAACACTCCTCCTCTAGGGTAACCTAGAGGTTTAACGGCTTGTTGCACGTGCTCAGTGCAATCGCGTCACCTGCGAAAGCGGTGTAATAAATTGGTAGTATAGTTTTTCTTTTCTTTGTTTTGCTCGGGACGAGCAAAAGAATAAGTGTGGGGGTGTGATTGTGATCCAATTTTGCATATTTTACCACATTATTTCCATGCATTTTTACAAATAAAAATATGATTTTTACTCATCTTCTCTATATTTTTGCAGGTCCATACTTTAAAAGAGACAAAAGCCCAAAATCTCTTTAATTAGCAATAATTAAAGAGATTAATTCAAAAAGCCCAAAAGAGCCCAAATTTGAATCCAGAATCCAGAGAGATCCGTGCGCCAACTCAAGATTCTAGAAGGCCACGTGGATAACAACCTCGTAACCAACCTGTACCAGAAATCTGTTGCCCAACAGATTTTGTTTTGCCGCAAAAAGGTTGTGGATCTGCGGCAGTTTTAAGTTGGTTGGATCCCAGATTTTGCGCCAACAACCAGGGTTCTGGATCCTTCTCCTGAGGCCTATAAATACTGCACTTGGACCTGCGAGAAAAGACTGAATGTGGAAGAGAAATTAGAGATTAGAGATTAGATGCTTGTATTTTTGTAGGATTTTTGTAGTGCTCTAGATCTTCTTCCTCCCTAGAAATTCTGCAAAAGAGAGTTGTAAGAGAGAGAAAGCTTGTGTACACCAAGGAGTGACAACTTGTGAAGCAAGGATTCATCCATTCTCTTCTCTCTACTTGAGCATTTTCTAGTATTACTTGCTTTCTTTATTTCTAGTTTTACTTTACTTGCTTTTTAATTCATGTTTTGCTTTTCTTTTGTAATGGCTAGTAGCTAATTCTTTCTTCTTATGGCTAGCTAACAACTTACCTTGCTAACTACTAACTCAGGGGTGATTGCTATCTTTAATCTTGCAAGTTGTATGGTCTTCTCTTGTCCGATGGGTTACTTTCATGCTTGGCAAGTATCTTGTTGTAATTCTCCATATGATTCATGTGTGCCTCATTTAGAGCCTTGTCTAGAACAAGTGCCTTGATGGAACATGGAGATGGATCACCAATATGCTATTTGTTGTACAACTTCTTTACTTCCATTAATGAATGTTGTATCTTCTTCCTTAGCATCCCTTGAGTGTAGCTCTTTTATTCCATTATTGAAAGTCTAATTTGTAGTCCAATGACATCTATGAGGCTACAAGACAAGTCCAAGAATGATCACCCGTCATCCAAGTGGGAAAGTAATTAGACCAACACGCAAGATAAAATCTTTGCCAATGAATCAACATGAGGCACGCATTCACCATCACGGAGTTTAGTAAGTTTTAGCAAGGAAGTAAGGTTAGCTAGTCATGGTTTTCTCATCTTAAATTCTTTCTACAAGTTTTCATTCCATTTGTTTTCTTTCCAAAGTAAATATCATCTTTGATTTCTTTTCACTTTCCATCATGAACATATCCACCAATTCTTTTACTTCTTTTTCCAATTTGTTTTTATTCTTTTAAGACAAAGAAGAATCTTCGTTTTATATCTCACTACCAACCGTAACGCTTCCATCGCAAGCTCTCCCTGAGAATCGACTCGGTATAGCCCATGCTATAATGGAGATTGGAAAGGGTACATTAATCATATCGAATACATTTGTGGATTGAACAAGCACTTGAGGTTGATTCTAAACCTTCTCTCTTTTTATTGAATATATTTTGTGTGCAAATTATACTCCACAATACAACACCTTTCCCGTCTTAATCAGATCTTTGTTGTGAGAGGATTTTAGGTGATCAAAGTGTTATGATCACCAAAGTATTCTACTTTGTATTTGAGGAGATGGACTTGCGGGTTCGCGTTGTTTCGGGTTCTAGAGAGAACTGGGTGTAGAGGTACAGCCTCGGCAAGCTTGCGTGCTTGCGTGTGTTTGTTCTTACGGGAACAAGAGAGGGACTAGAGAGTCCAAAGGAGTTCTAGTGTGAACTCACTCGTAGGTATTGCGGCACCAAGTGATCCGGTGGGATCACTTTTAGTGGAAATTCTTTATAGTGTTGAAGGTGGGGACGTAGAGTAAGGGTACTCGAACCTCGAAACAAATCTCTTATGTTTGCGATTGCTCTCTATCTATCTCTCACTTGCCTTTATATCTTGCATGCTTATATTGCCTTTATCTTTATATGCTTGATATATCTTGTGCCTAACTGTTATATGCTTGGGGATTGTTTGCTCACACTTGTATTCGACCAAGAGAGCCATATTGGCACCTCAACTCTTCTCTAGAGGAATCTTGAGGAGATAGTCCAGAGCTCTTCACGGGGAATCCGGTTACACTCTTGTGTTATAGTTGGTGTGTTGTCCATAATAGTTTTTAGTTTGCATAAATAGTTTTAATTCCGCATTAATTTACCATTAGATTAGCTAGTCACCTATTCACCCCCCCCACCTCTAGGTGATTTCAAGTAGTTGTTGCAGATTATATGTCAAAATGGGTAGAAGTCATTTCTTGCAAGACGAATGACAACAAAGTTGTTACCAAGTTCTTGAAAGAGAACATTTTCTTACGCTTTAGAACCCCTCGAGTCATAATTAGCAACAATGACACTTATTTCTGCAATAAACTTTGAAACTCTTATGCAGAAATATGGCATAACACACAAATTGTCCACATCTTATCATCCTCAAACCAGTAGGCAGGTAGAGGTCTCCAATAGATAAATTAAACTTAATTTGGAGAAGATCGTGAGCTAAAAACTGGAAAGATAGGTCCACCAAACTGGTAGATGCGTTATGAGCATATAGAATCGCTTTCAAAATGATTCTAAGGATGTCTCTTTATAGGTTAGTCTTTGAAAAGGCTTGTCACCTACCTATCGAGTTAGAGCACCGGGCCTTATGGGCAATAAAGCAACTAAATTTTGATTTAGGCAAGACCGGTGACCTTCAAAAATTACAAATTCCTGAACTTGAGGAGTTGAGGGATAAGGCCTACAAAAATGCAAAAATCACGAAAAATAAGATTAAGGTCTTTTATTTATATGTTTATCATAAGAAAAACTTTTAACCCCAGAAAAAAAGTCTTACTCTATAATTCTAACTTTCATCTTTTTTCAGGAAAGTTAAAGTCAAGACGGACTAGGCCATTCATTGTGAAAACCATGTTCTGACGCAATGTTGTAGAGATCAGCGACCCAAAGAACGAGAAAGACTTTAAGGTAAATGGTCAACATCTTAAACTTTTTTTGGAATCTGTGCTGGTAAATGAGATAGCAATGGGTCTATTCGACCCAGTGTATCGATAACATTACCTCTTTTACATTTTATTTAATGCTGCAATATATTTCTTTAATACATTGGGGACAATGTATAAGATAGGTGTGGAAAGAGTACTAACATTTAACATAATAATAAAAAATATACAAAAAATTTTAATGTGTGAAACAATATTTTGATCTATTTGTACAAAAGTTAAGTTAATTTTAAAGAATAAGAGAATCAAAATTAAGATTTCTTGTACTTGTCAAAATAAGATTATTTCTTTGATTTCTAGGTTTAGAAAGAAAAATTAAAAAAGTAATTTAGTCTTGATTTTTATCTTGATGAAATATGTATACTTTATACACTCACACACTTAGAGTTTAACAATAAAGATTCTTATGCCATGAAAAAGAAAAAATATTTTGTTATTATAAAAATTCTCTAATTAAGCTGGGTAATTGTGCCTCATAAAGCATAAGTATTCACGCCTAAAAGTGGTCCTCATTACAAGTAAAATTCACAGTTTTGTGGCCTTGTTTGCTCGAGTCTTAAGTCCGAGGGGTATTTTCTCACCCGGTGACCTAAGACCGTCGGGTTAGGGAGTTACCGACCTTAGGCTCATTATATAGGCAAATTAGAAACCCTAATAGAACTAAAAAATATCACCATAAAAATATATATAATAAGGCATTAGAGTTGGTGTTGAAGTATTCCGAGCAAAAATTTCACAAGTACACACAGTTTAAATCCTTATCTTTAAGGATTACTAGTTTTTGAATAGAGACTAAGTTTAGAAATGAAAATTTTGGGGAACCTGACTTATAGATTACTTAAGTTTTTGTAAAAGTTTGTCAAATATTTCTTCTCTATCGTAAAAAAGAATTTTCAAAAATACTAACATTTTGTTCTTTTATCGTTTTTTTGGGTGTAATCCATTGAAAATCCTCACGAGAAAAAACTTATACTCTAAGCGTAACCTAGAAGTTTAACGGCTTGTTGCACGTGCTAAGCGCAACCGTGATTCCTACGAAAGTGAGTTAGATTAGAATTAGTGTAGTTTTTCTTTTCATTTTTTTTACTCGAAGACGAGCAAAGATAGGTTTGAGGGTCTGATTACTCATCAAATATGAATATTATTTATCATATTTCTACATTTATTTTTAATAAAATATTGCTATTTAATCATATTTTTGCTTAGTGATGTGTAGGCCTTCATTAGTAAAGAAGAGAATAAAGAAGTTCAAAAGAAGCCCAAAAAGCTAATAAAAATTCTGGGATAAATCAAATCATGTTGGAGATAAGGGGAGAATTTAAATAAAATTTAAAAATAGATAATAACTTGCTCCCGAAGTCAAGAGAAAAGATATTACTTTAATATTTAAAGTAAGATGGACGGCGGAGAAAAAGTCAAAGCCCAAAATACAGCCTCGTCTCCCTAAGATTGCCACACCTCCTTCATTTTTTACCGCAGAACCGCAACTATCTTCTGGACACTTTTGACAGTTAGGTGTTCAACTTCGACTAGGAGTCTATCCAAGATTTTTGCTATAATTATAGAGGCAGAGCAGAGGAAAAAAAGGCATCTTAGAGATCAAAGAGTATGATTCTCTTTAGTTTTCTTTCTCTTTCGAATTTTAGTCTTAGATAAAGAGTGATTTTATGAGAAAGAAGGAGCGATTGTATTTGAAAGGTGAAATTCAATACAAAGATTCAACTTTTCTCTCAATTCTCTTGTTTTTTTTTACTTGCTCATTTACTTTATGCAATCTTCTCTTTTAATAAATATATTTTGGTTAATCTCAAGCATTGGTAAATAAATCTTTTTTATGGCTTGCTAATCTATAACTGCCACTAACATCAAATGCTATAATTGATAACCCTATTGAATCATTTGCATGCTACTCCAAGCCTTGTGTAAGCGAGTGTTCTTGAAGGTATATGAGGATGGGAAACTAAGTTTATTATTTACTAATACTCTTCAATAGTTTTTCTTATCTTATGCTTGATTTAAATCTTAATAGTTTAATGTTAAACTTTGACTTAGTGTTATTTCAAATAGGATTTGGTTTCCATCTTATTTAGTTTACTTGACTCTTATGGTAGATTAGCATGTTTAGCATTCAAAAGTGAAGTATTTATCTATTGAATATCAGCATATTAGTGGTGGTAGATGATTAGCAAGTTGTGAACCCTTCTTATATCTGCAAAAGACCGAAATAAATCTCAAATTCATTATTCTTAAAACCAAAAAAAATATTTTCTCATTTTTTTCTTTTAAGTTTCTCAAACAAAGAATATTTTACCAAAAAGCTTCCATCACATCTCTCCCTAAGGATTCGATCCGTATAGCCCTTGCTACTATGGCTACATTGTAAGAAATCAGAGAACACTACACTATCAAATAACACTTTCCTTAAACTCTGTTTTCCTACAATCAGATATGTCTACTCCGAGCAGTGGTATGGTTTACAGCAGAGTGACGATTTTGTCTAGATCTGGAGAGAAAAACTGCCAGGGATTCATCCACCCGTTATTTTAGATAAAGGGAGCCTGATCGTCGTAGGAGAAACATGCACGAAAATGTGTGTTTTAGAAAATCAGTAAAAGTGTTATGGTGATTTGGCTTCCTTGATACTTCTGTTATAGCATGTAGGCTATGCGGGTCGAATCCCTAAGGACGGGAGACGATAAAAGCATTAACAATTTGTGTTCACGTTGATTGTTAACAAGTTCTTCTTTGTTTAAGAAAAAAGAAAAGAAAATTAGAAGCGGTAAGAGAAGAAGGCAATGAAAACATCAATTAGAAAATGATAAAGAAGTGGTTTTGAAAATTGATTTTAAAAACAAAGTAAAAAAGAGAAGAAAAACTCATGGCTACTAGTTACTAAGTACTCCAGTAGTCATGCTAACTCTTAGTGATAATTGCCTCACATGGATCCTTGACCATCACTGATCTTTGGCTTCAAGAGATGTTTCAAAGCATGGCACATAAGATTGTTCTTCACATCAAGCTTGCATCACAAGAAGGCTAATGCAAACATTAGATCATCAAAACGGTTAAAAGTAAGCATGAAATAAGAGAGCTATCAATTACTCTTGCAAGAGCAAGGTCTTGTAGAGGCTATTAGATTCATGTGAATTATCAAGTAAGTGGTTAGATGATTAGTGACTAATAGTTAGATTGTCATGAAAGAAAAGTTACATAAGAATTATGTTAGAGGTTAGAGAAGAAACCATAGAAGAAAAGGAGGAAACTTTTATAGATTATCACTCTATTATAACAAATCTCTCTTTCTCTCTTGAATCACTCCCATCCCAAATACATGATCTAAAACAGAGGAAAACTGCAAAAGAAAAGAAGAACTAAATCCCACACTATACTAATGAGAGAAACTCGAACCTATTGCTCTCTCTCTCTCTCTTTCTCTCTCGAGTTTCTAGTCATCATATAGTATTTATAGGCAAATAGGGAGTTCTGGATGACGAGACGAAGCCACGTGGCAAGAACCTTGCCTTTGTCGCTGATTGTTATACATATTTGCATATTTTACCACTCCTATACTATGCATATTGTAAATAAAATGTGATTTTTAACCCCTTTTCTCTCTATTTTTGCAGGTCTACAATTTAAAGGAGAAGAAGCCAATAAATCTTTTTAATTAGCAATAATTAAAAAGATTAATTCAAAATCCCAAAAAAGAGCCAAGATTTAAATTTGGATTCAGTTGAGATCCGCGCGCCCACTGAAGATTCCAGAAGGCCACGTGGATAACCACCTAACTACCAGATCGTAACAGAAAATCTGGGCTCAACGGCCCAGATTTTGCCGCCAAAACGGGGATTTTCCCGCGCATCTGCGGCCGTTGGAGCCCGGATTTTGTGGTAACGGCCAGGGCTCTTGAAGCTTCTCAGGGATGGCTATAAATAGAGGACCATGGTCTGTGCGTGAAGATAGAGAAGAGAGAGAAGAAAATAGGGAAAAATTCTTGTATTTTTGTTTTCTCCTAGGTTTTTAGACTTCATCTTCTTCCTCCTAGAGATCTTGACAAAGTGAGAGAGAGAGTGTTGTTTGAGAGCTTGTACCAAGAAAGTGACATTCTTGTAGCCAAGGATTAATCAAAAGGACTCCATTCTTCACTTTGTAAAGCTCTAGTATGTTGTACTTTACCTTGCTTTAAATTCTTGCTTTGATTCTAGTTCATCTCTATTGCTTGTGTTTTGTTGCTTTACTTCATGAATAGTTGTGTTGTTTCTAGTGTAATGGCTAGCTAAATCTTTATTGCATGGCTAGCTAAGAACTTACCTAGCGAACTTCTATCTCCTTGGATGATGCTTATCTTTATACTTGCATTGTGATCACTTCTATTATTTACCAAGGAAGTAGAGTTGATTTCCCTTGACAATTGCTTGTTCATACCCCCTATGACTCATGTGTGCCTCATTTAGAGCCTTGTCTAGAACAAGAGCCTTTGATGGAACATGAAGATGGTTCACCTACATATGCTACTTGTAAGAACAACTTCTCTACTTCAAGCTACTAGTTGTTGTTATGTCTTGAATGTTTGAATGAACGTTGTATCTTCTCTTTAGCATCATTGAGTGTCACTTCTAGATTTCATCATTGAACATCTACCTAAGAGAGCCAATGACTCATTATGAGGCTTCAAGCTAGAACAAGAGAACACTCATCTCCAAGAAGGTAAAGAACTTGAACAAACAAGCAAGTTACATCATCAATTGCCAATGAGTCAATACGAGGCAATAAAGCATCACCATTGAGTTAGCAAGTTAGCAATGAGGTAAAGTTAGCTAGCCATGTATCTTATCATCTAAAGTTTTTCCAACACTCTCTTTACTAGTTTCTTTGTCTTTACAACACACTTCCACTTCACTCAAGTTCTTTTTGGTTTCTTTTTACATAATGCACACATCCACCACTTCTTTTCTTTTTGCACTTGTGTAATTACATAGAAGATTCTTCGTCTTCTTGCTTCACTTTGAAAACCGTAACGCTTCCATCGCTAGCTCTCCCGGAAGATCGACCCGGTATAACCATTACTATATTGGAGATTGGAAAGAGTGTATTGACCTTTAAATACATTTGTGGAGTAAACGAACACCAAGGTTAACTCTAAACTTTTCCTTTTTGCTTGAATACTTGTGCAATAACTCTACACATATCTTTCCCAATCAAATTTTTGGCGCCGTTGCCAGGGAGAGCAACGGTTTTTGGTTGAAAAGTGAAGAACTAAACGAAGTCTCTTCTCTGTTGCAGGTTACAGGTTGAAGAAACAGCAAAATTTGCATAGCAGAAACATATAAGTGGACCTGGGCCTCTGCTCTGTAAGATCACCTAGAGGGGGGGTGAATAGGTGATGGCTAATCTAATGGTCACTTATGAACAAATAATGCGGAATTAAAACTAAGATGACCAAATAAAACTTCTTTTAATTAAACACTTATGTATAACACAAGAGTGTTGCCGAATTCCCCTTGCGAGGCTCTGGACAGGCTCCTCTAGATTCCCCTTGAATGGGTTGAGGTGCCGCGTTGGCTCTCTTGGTTGAATACTAGTGTTAACAACAATCCCAAGCAAGTATAGCAATAATGAGCACAAGGGTATATCATGCATATAAGAGATAAAGACTATAAAGTAATGCAAGATATAAAAGACAAAGAGAGAATGAGAGATAGAGTGAGCAATCGCAAACACAAAGGGTTTGTTTCGAGGTTCGAGCACACTTGCTCTACATCCCCGCCTTCGACACACGAAGGATTTTCACTATGCAAGATCCCCAACGGATCTCTCCTTGGTGCCGCAACACCTACAAGCTCTCGGACTCCCTTGTCCGTACACCACAAGCCCACCGGCTCAATGAGGGCGCACCTCAAACCACCGAGTTCACACAAGAACTCTACCACACGAGCACACTTGCCCGTCTCCTCAAAATACAATGGAAATCTCTTTGGTGATCTAACACTTGATCACCAATTACAAACTCACTACAACACTCTCCCTATAGGATAGATATACAATGGAAGCTCAAGTGTAGTGTGAGAAAAAACAAGGAAAGAAAGCTTTGATGGAAAACTCAAGAAATCACTTTTACACTCTCTTGATAAAAACTCCCTTTAAGATGGGAAGTATTTGCACTCAATTTTGTGGAGAAAACTCTTCTAAAAGTATCAGAAAAACTGGCTCAAGAGTCTCTAAAATCTTAACCTCAAAACAGTTGACAAGACCCCAATTTATAGAGGCCAGAAAAATCTGACCGTTGGGCTCTGTCAGAGCTACCGGTCGACCGGTCCGGTCGACCGGCAACGGTCAAAAATCCGACCGTTGCAGCCTCCGGTCGACCGGCCCGTCGACCGCGCAACTGGAGAAGAGAGTAAACTCTCTGTCGGTCGACCGCCCGGTCGACCGATGTTTCCCGAGAGCAAAGCTCTCTGAAGCGGTCGACCGGCCCGGTCGACCGTTCTCCAGTGCACACTGGCGTGCACGTCGTGCACGTCCGGTCGACCGACCCGGTCGACCGGCCACTGTCAGTTCTGAAAAATCAGAACTGCCAGAACCTGAAAATTTGGGATTAAGGATAGGTCTTTTTGGCTTAATAAAAATCCCATAAATACTTAGAAATTCTACAAAAATAGTTTTATGATATAGAAACATGCTTGCACAAAATCAAGACATGTTATTGAAGATTTGACTATTTTTGTAACTTGGAAATATTGGCTCATAATAAAAACTGTTTTTCTAAAACAACATGTTTTTCCAAATTTCCATCAAATACAAAAACAAGATATACTCTAAAAGCATAGTGTGTATGGATATGATCCACTACACAATCAAGATGAAATATCTAGTTTTTGACAATAGGCTCTAAGCATGGTTTTGGATATAAGATATGTAAACTATGAAATACCAAAAACCAAATTGTATTTTATCACAAATAAAAATCTTTTCTTAACTAGGAAAATCTTTTATGAAAATCATTCTATCAAGAGTTCTATCAAGAGTGTGTGTGTGATATAGACTTGAGCAATCCACCAATCTATTCTATCCTTTACATTTTTATCTAAAACAAATAAAAATCTTATACCTAGACACAAGTCTTCAACTTCTTGAAGTCTTCACTTGAAGGCTTCTCATCTTCTTGACTTGGTCCACATGCAATCCACCGAGCTCATCTCTAGATGTGTTCTTGAAGCATAGGCTCGTGAATCAACCGGTGCTAGCTTCCAACTTGTCTTTAAATCCTTTGTTGAAGGTCCACACCTACTAAGATCTTGATAATGAATCTGTCACTAATTAAACACAAGATCATTAGTAAACGTAACTTCATGAGTTGATCATCATCAAAACTAGGGTGATAGGCCTTTGGGCCAACAATCTCCCCCTTTTTGATGATGACAAAACTCATGACGTTATATATGCATGGATTAAAGTAAAGCTTCAAAGAAGCTCCCCCTTAACTCATGCATACAAAATAAATAATAAATATGATCATGAAGCACATGAATATGGATGCAAATATGGAGATGCAACAAGCATAAATCAAAATCTTTTTACTCCTATTTGCATAAATCAAAACACATATGCATAAATACAAATCTTAATTCCCCTTAAGTAAGAAGGACAAATACTTCTCCCCCTTAAGCAAGGAAATCATGCATATATATCAAAACAAAACACAAATACTTCTCCCCCTTTTTGTCAATCATCAACAAAGGGTTCAAAGTAAAATCAAATCAACAAATTTTCTCCCCCTTTATGTCAAAAATAAAGAAGTCAAGGAGGGGCTATACAAATCAAAAATTTTGAATTTTTCTCATCAAAACAAAATCATTAATTCTATTTTATCAAAACAAATTTTGAATTTTCTCTTTGATATCAAATAAAAAATATTGATACCATTTTAAAATCTAATGCATAAGCTTAAAAAATAAGATTTGAATTAAGCTTAGCATTAACAACACATGAAGAATTCGAACTAGTTAAATGAGAGTGTTTAACAACTAGTACGAAATCCTTCTATCAAGGAATAAATCTAAGGATTTTCATGAAATAGCAATGAAACACAAAACACTCAAACACTCTAATCTATAAAGTCCAAATAGTTTCAAAAGAAGTGAGTGTACTAATGTTATGTGAAACATGGCATCATGAAAATGGCAATAAGGTACAATATTCCTTAGAAAATCACAAACATCAAAATCATCTCACATTTTTTTATTAAATCATTGAAAACAAAATCTATATGTCAAGATATATGTATGTTTTGACAATACATGAAATATACATACATATCTCTTAAACTCAAGTGAGTCTATATGAATGGATTTGCATTGAAGGCAAAAGACTCAAGAGTTATACATGTATATTTTAAGGTTTGGCAAAACACACATATACATGAAATAAAAGGCACATGATCATAAATCAAATCCAAAAGGTGAACATAAGTTTAAATATGTATGAATCATCAAAACTAAGCAATACAAGTACATTTCAAGGGTTCAAATAAGCATTTAAGCACACTTACTAATAGATCTTTTTGAGGCCCATGATATGTTCAAGTATAAATCCTAGTGTTGACAAAAACTAACATATAAACTAATATTCAAATCATGTAGCATTAAATTTTAAGAAAAATTGAATCATGTGACAATCTCAAAAACTATTTGAAGAATACATAACTAGTATAAATTGTTTTTGAAAACTAGTTAAAGATCCTTCAAATATGTCAAATCATATGTTTTTCATGAATGAGACTAAGTACATAAAAAATCCAAGCACTCATAGTCCATAAAGCTCATAAATATATTTTTGAATAAAAGATGAGTGTTCAAAGGTTATGTAAATAGCATTTTCATGAAAATAGAAAGTGAAGCATGAATCTCATGAAAATCTTATTTTTTTCATCTTAAAACAAATCATATATTTTTCATAAAGTCTTGCTAAATACATAAAGATTTAATCACTCATGGTCTATAAAGCTCAAAATATTTTGTATCATAAAGATGAGTGTTCAAAAGATCATGTAAATAGCATTCTTATGAAAATAGTCATTCAAGCTCAAAAAAAAATCATAAATCACACATGTTTTAATACAAATCAAAAACATGAAAAATCATCAATTTTTTTTATTATTTATTTAAAATACTAATCTTCATGGTATATGTATGATTTATCCAATTCTAACAATATGCATACATATCCCAAATCTAAAAGAGTCCAATATATATTGCATGAAGGCAAATGACTCAAGGGGTATACATGTATATTTATTAGATTTGAATTAAACACACATATACATGAAGTAAGATCAAAGATAGGCATAACAAGTATAAATGACCGAATCATCAAAACTAGCCTATACACATGCATATAGTGGATTCAAATGAGCATGAAGTTCAAATATATATGAGTCAATTGTAGTTCACTATTCATATATGTATAAATGCAAGTTTTGACATATTCTACATTTAAGCATGTAAATGCCACAAGAAGCACCAAAAAAAAATATGAACATGCTATATGATACATGAAATTAAAAGGCATGTACATAAATGAAATAGGAGTTTAGAAATTGTTACCAACTCCAAAGCTCCTAGCATGGTGGTTGACCCACCAAAGTTCCTTGATAGCGATGCAACCCAAAAGTATATCCATCATGTCCAAGTGCATCCACTACCAAGGTACCATCCCTCTCACGTTTTGTGAGAGCCCTCACCTACATCACAAGCAAAAGGTGGGGGTTTTGGTACCCATATTTTCTTGGGTCCTATGGGGTTAGTCTTGTAAGGAACCCAAGCATTTTTATTTTTATCAAAAATAAGAACATTTAACCTTTCATAACAAAATTTTCTTAGATGGCCTTTGCGGCCACAATGTGTACATGTGTACACCTTAGCATACTTATGAGTGGGAATGTGAGCATGATGTGCATCATAAGCATGGTCATGATGATGATGTGCATGAGTATGAGGAACTTGTTTCTTTTGAAACAAGGATTCCAATCTAGTATGATTGAATGCACAAGAGTTCAAAGTTGAACTCAAATTTTCCATTTTATTTTTCAAATTTTTAATCTCATTTTATCAATGTGTGCATGAGAAGCATGATGAGATGAAGAGTCAATTTTCTTTTTCTTTTGAAAAACATTATCCTTTTCTTTTTCAACAAATTTTCTTTTTAAAGACTTATTTTCTTGCAAAACAACTTCTTTTTGTTTTTCCACCAAATCAATCTTATTTTTCAAAATCATATTTCCTTCACATAAAACATTCAAATTAGACATTAAGGAAATATTCTCATTTTTAAAATCTTCATTTTCTTTTCTAAACATGCAAGTTTATTTCTAAAAGAATCATTTTCTACATGCATGCAATCAATGTTCTTTTTCAAATTCTTGTTATCTTTTTCCAAGCATGCAATGTTACCTCTAAAAGAGTCATGTTCTACATGCATGCAAGCAATATCCTTTTTCAAATTTTTATTTCCTTTTTAATTATGTCATATCTCTCAAGCAATAATTGGCAAAATGAATTTAGCTCATCATATGACATAGTAGCATCCTCATCCTCGGATTCGGAAGTTACCTCAAGGGGGTTATCCCCTTGGACCATGTAGCACTTGTTGGAGGTGTCGCTTCCAACATCCGAATCGCTCCCGGCATAATATAGATCCTTTTCGCCAAGGGAGGTGATGATGTTCCAAGCTACAAAAGCCGATTCAATGTTAGAAACCCTAGATAAATAATCATCATTTAGGGTACATTTAAGAGCATGAAGGGCTTTTGCATTAGCCTCAATGTACTTGCTATTTGAACAATAATCATTATTAGTAGTAGCAAGATAAGCATGAATTCCTAAGGCCTTGAGGTACAATGACATCTTAACCTTCCAAGTTTGGATGTTAAGAATATCAAAGGTGGGTGGTGACATGAAGTCCATGGTGAGGTGTGTGTGTACAAAAATATTGTGATTAGCCTAAAAGGAGGATCTTTAACTCTTAGGTTGTTAGACCCAATATCAAGAGCACTAGCTCTGATACCAATTGTAAGATCACCTAGAGGGGGGTGAATAGGTGATGGCTAATCTAATGGTCACTTATGAACAAATAATGCGGAATTAAAACTAAGATGACCAAATAAAACTTCTTTTAATTAAACACTTATGTATAACACAAGAGTGTTGCCGAATTCCCCTTGCGAGGCTCTGGACAGGCTCCTCTAGATTCCCCTTGAATGGGTTGAGGTGCCGCGTTGGCTCTCTTGGTTGAATACTAGTGTTAACAACAATCCCAAGCAAGTATAGCAATAATGAGCACAAGGGTATATCATGCATATAAGAGATAAAGACTATAAAGTAATGCAAGATATAAAAGACAAAGAGAGAAGGAGAGATAGAGTGAGCAATCGCAAACACAAAGGGTTTGTTTCGAGGTTCGAGCACACTTGCTCTACATCCCCGCCTTCGACACACGAAGGATTTTCACTATGCAAGATCCCCAACGGATCTCTCCTTGGTGCCGCAACACCTACAAGCTCTCGGACTCCCTTGTCCGTACACCACAAGCCCACCGGCTCAATGAGGGCGCACCTCAAACCACCGAGTTCACACAAGAACTCTACCACACGAGCACACTTGCCCGTCTCCTCAAAATACAATGGAAATCTCTTTGGTGATCTAACACTTGATCACCAATTACAAACTCACTACAACACTCTCCCTATAGGATAGATATACAATGGAAGCTCAAGTGTAGTGTGAGAAAAAACAAGGAAAGAAAGCTTTGATGGAAAACTCAAGAAATCACTTTTACACTCTCTTGATAAAAACTCCCTTTAAGATGGGAAGTATTTGCACTCAATTTTGTGGAGAAAACTCTTCTAAAAGTATCAGAAAAACTGGCTCAAGAGTCTCTAAAATCTTAACCTCAAAACAGTTGACAAGACCCCAATTTATAGAGGCCAGAAAAATCTGACCGTTGGGCTCTGTCAGAGCTACCGGTCGACCGGTCCGGTCGACCGGCAACGGTCAAAAATCCGACCGTTGCAGCCTCCGGTCGACTGGCCCGGTCGACCGCGCAACTGGAGAAGAGAGTAAACTCTCTGTCGGTCGACCGCCCGGTCGACCGATGTTTCCCGAGAGCAAAGCTCTCTGAAGCGGTCGACCGGCCCGGTCGACCGTTCTCCAGTGCACACTGGCGTGCACGTCGTGCACGTCCGGTCGACCGACCCGGTCGACCGGCCACTGTCAGTTCTGAAAAATCAGAACTGCCAGAACCTGAAAATTTGGGATTAAGGATAGGTCTTTTTGGCTTAATAAAAATCCCATAAATACTTAGAAATTCTACAAAAATAGTTTTATGATATAGAAACATGCTTGCACAAAATCAAGGCATGTTATTGAAGATTTGACTATTTTTGTAACTTGGAAATATTGGCTCATAATAAAAACTGTTTTTCTAAAACAACATGTTTTTCCAAATTTCCATCAAATACAAAAACAAGATATACTCTAAAAGCATAGTGTGTATGGATATGATCCACTACACAATCAAGATGAAATATCTAGTTTTGACAATAGGCTCTAAGCATGGTTTTGGATATAAGATATGTAAGCTATGAAATACCAAAAACCAAATTGTATTTTATCACAAATAAAAATCTTTTCTTAACTAGGAAAATCTTTTATGAAAATCATTCTATCAAGAGTTCTATCAAGAGTGTGTGTGTGATATAGACTTGAGCAATCCACCAATCTATTCTATCCTTTACATTTTTATCTAAAACAAATAAAAATCTTATACCTAGACACAAGTCTTCAACTTCTTGAAGTCTTCACTTGAAGGCTTCTCATCTTCTTGACTTGGTCCACATGCAATCCACCGAGCTCATCTCTAGATGTGTTCTTGAAGCATAGGCTCGTGAATCAACCGGTGCTAGCTTCCAACTTGTCTTTAAATCCTTTGTTGAAGCTCCACACCTACTAAGATCTTGATAATGAATCTGTCACTAATTAAACACAAGATCATTAGTAAACATAACTTCATGAGTTGATCATCATCAAAACTAGGGTGATAGGCCTTTGGGCCAACATGCTCTCGAAAGCAGAGACCAGGATCCCTCCAAATTGCCGCAAATTCTAGGCTTTTGCCGCAGAATTGCGGCAAAGAGGAGATCACTACTGACCATTTTTCTGCAGGACTTGCTTCTCTGCAAAATACAGCTGCTGCTATATTTTAAATCTTGTTTGCTTCACCTGATATCTGCTAATCAACAGTAAAAAATTGGTTGCAAAAGTTAAAAAAATTGTTTAGATATTTGCATCTCTAGGCACGTGTCTTTCAATTTCTTTACTTTTACTGTTGAAGAGTGCGGGGGACAAGGTACGTAAGCATAGCATATAGACTAGGACTCACTCATTGTTTGAATTAATTACGCTTTGAGTGAACCTTGTTTGTCGATATCGTACACTTGCACTAATTGATTCTAAGGGCAAATCCCATAAAAAAGATAAGGTGGGGATTTTATCACCCTTCCTTAGCCCACAAACCATTTTGCCCACGCACTCACAATCCTAAGCTTCTAAATAAAAATGCTAGACGTTGGCCCTAGGGACATCCGGACTCACTTAGGAGATTATCCTAAGGGGGAAAAGTGTTAGAAAGTGACTTCTGTAAAATCGGTGTCTAGGAAAGGGGTTGAGGGCCGAAAGCCCGAAGGTTGTTGGTTACTTAATTAAGGAACGTCTCTGACGGAAAACCTCCCACCAACCTTACCCTTACCTGGCTGATTTGCTTATAGTCAGAGTCTACACTGAACCTCCTGTGGACGATCTACAGTTAGGAGTCGTCTAGGTCCAGGAAACCTAGAAAGCTTGGATTGATTTTCTATTTTTGATTGTTATTTTTCATTTTCCGCCTGTGTGAAAGGTGCACGTTGATTGTGTAATTGTATGCAAGAGTGGTATCGAGATCCTAATTCTGCTAGGCTTGTAAGAACTTCTACACTGCCACATACACCACCACTCGACACAATCATGACCACCAACGTTTCGTTGCAGGACAAGTTCTATCCGATTCGCACATCACTTCCATCTTGTATTCTCCTCCCAAACACAAATGGAAATAATTTTGAGTTGAAGCCCCAGTTCATAAACACTCTTCCACGATTCCATGGCCTTGAATCTGAGGATGCGTACTTTTTCATCCGAGAGTTTGAAGAAGTATGCCTTATGATGAGAATTTCCCAGTTAACCGAGGATGCTGTCAGACTTAGGTTTATACCTTTCGCATTGAAGGATATTGCTAAGAAGTGGCTTTATAATCTCCCAGTTAGCTCAATTTCTTCTTGGGATGATTTTGTTAAGGTCTTTCTTAAAAATTTTTATCCTATCCATAAGACAGCCCTGATGAGAAAGAATATAATGCAGTTCAAACAAGAAGCCAATGAACCGTTTTGGAAGTATTTTGAGCGCTTCAAAGACCTAGTCGCCCTGTGTCCCCATCACGGTATAGAAAAATGGCGCCAGTGCCAGATTATCTATGATGGGCTTGATTATCAGACTAAGACGCTCCTTGAAGCCATGTGTCAAGGAGAATTCTTAAAGAAGGATGAAGATCAGGGTTGGGATCTTTTTGAGGCTCTAGCTGAAAAGACAATCCAGTGGGAATCATGTACTGAGAAACCTACACCCACAACTTTCAGAACTGGTTTACATTCCATAGAATCCTCAATAGCTGCAGAAGCTAAGATAACTCAATTGATGAAGAGGATTGAATTGCTAGAGTCCAGGGAAAACTCTGCTGTTAATCAGGTCAACCCAACACCAGTGATAAACCCGGGTTGTACCTACTGCCATGATCTGGATCATCTGTTTGAGGAGTGTCCAGTTTATCAAACTTAAATGTTTCAGGAGAGTACGAATGCCACATACACCAGACCCACTTACAACCCTTACTCCAAAACCTATAATCCGGGATGGCGGAACCATCCAAACTTCTCTTGGAGTCAGTCTGGACCCGAGCAGCCGAGACAGCCATTTCCACAACAATACCCTGCTCAGTCTCATCCACCGACTTACCACCAGAACCCACCAAATGTTCATTCATACCAGAGCCCTCCAAGATTCCAATCATATCAAAATCCTGTGCCATACCAAGCAAATTTTCAACCCCAGTATCAACATCATCCACCACCCAATCCTTCAGACAAAAGACTTTCTGATTTGGAGAAAATGATAGAGACCTTATCTAAGACCCAAGCAGCAATGATGAACAATCAGCAGCAGGACATGAATAAATTGCAGATCCAAATAGGGCAGTTAGCTAATTCTCTGACTGAAAGACAAAAAGGAATGCTACCTAGCCAACCTGTGCCAAATCCCAAAGCCCATTTTCCTCTGCATGAAGTTGAAGACTTAGGACCCAGCCAATGCCAAGCCATTCAAATCCTTAGGTCTGGGAAACGTGTAGATAATAAGGTTTCAAATCATTCTCCCAAATCTGTGCCAATGCCACAACCTTCTGTTCCAATTCAGCCTAAGCAAGATATTCCTTCATCAAGCACACATCCATCCACTTCCCAGTCTAAAGGAAAAGAGAAAGTTGATGAGCAAACATATAAGCCTGTTGTCCCATTCCCAAATAGGCTCACAAATCATAAGATGAATGCTCACATGGAGAAGATAAGAGAGATATTCAATCAAGTACAAATCATTGTCCCTCTCTTAGATGCCATTCAACAAGTTCCATCCTACGCCAAGTTTCTGAAAGAAATGTGTACCAAAAAGAGAAAAGCAAATGTCCCTAAAAAAGTCTTCTTGGCTTCCAACATAAGTGAACTGCTCAATGGTCCTATCCCTGTGAAGTACAAAGATCCAGGGAGCCCTACCATTTCTTGCATCATAGGGCAGACCACCATAAATAGGGCTTTGCTAGACTTGGGCGCGAGCATCAATCTTCTCCCCTTTTCCGTCTATCAGCAGTTAGGGTTAGGCAACCTTCGTCCTACCCAGATGACAATTCAATTGGCTGACCGCTCTGTAAAGATTCCCAAGGGGGAAATTACAGATGTTTTGATACGGGTCGGGGAATTCATTTACCCCGTGGACTTTGTTGTTCTTGAAACACAGCCCGTACAAAATCACAGAGCGCAAACACCTGTCATTCTCGGACGTCCTTTCTTAGCCACCGCGAATGCAATAATCAATTGCCGAAATGGATCGATGCGGTTAACGTTCGGAGATATGACGAAAGAGGTGAATGTCTTCCATCTGGGGAAGCAGCCAAGGGATATGGATCATGATTCTTTTGAAGTAAACTTGATTGAGGGATTGACCAGTGAACATGTGGAAGAAATTGAGTATGAGTCTGAAGAGGAGTTTGAGTTGGAGTCGGATGACTTCAACCTGGATCACATTGTTGGATCAAATGTTGAACAGACCACTAATTCCACACCTATTCTTCCCTTGCACCTTGAGCAACCAGTAATAGATCCTGTCCCTTCTTCTGAGCTTAAAGCTCTTCCCAATCATCTCAAGTACAAGTACTTAGATGAAAAGGAATCCTTTCCGGTAATCATTGCATCAAATCTTACTGAGCAACAAGAAGAGGACCTTTTGACTGTGTTAAGGGAAAATAGAGAGGCCATTGGTTGGACCATGGCTGATATCAAGGGATTAGTCCCTCCATTGTTCAACACAGAATTCATCTAACGGAAGATGCTAAGCCGAAAAGAGACCCACAGCGCAGACTTAACCCCATTATGCAAGAAGCTGTTAGATCTGAGATTTTGAAACTATTAGACAATGGGATTATCTATCCCATATCTGATAGTCAATGGGTAAGTCCAGTCCACGCTGTGCCTAAGAAAACTGGATTTACTGTGGTGGAGAATGAGAATAAAGAATTGATACAAACACGTCTTCCAACAAAAGTTCGAGTTTGTATTGATTATAGGAAATTGAATACCGCCACACGTAAGGACCACTTCCCACTTCCATTTATTGACCAGATGCTAGAGAGATTGGCGGGACACGAATATTATTGTTTCCTGGATGGATATTCAGGATATAATCAGATCCCAATAGCTCCTGAAGACCAAGAGAAAACGACCTTCACCTGTCCCTTTGGAACATTTGCATACCGTAGGATGCCCTTCGGCCTTTGCAATGCTCCAGCAACGTTTCAACGTTGCATGTTGAGCCTGTTCTCGGACATGGTGGAGAAATTTTTGGAAATTTTTATGGATGACTTTTCGATCTATGGGGATTCTTTTGAGCAATGCTTGTATCATCTGAAGCTGGTTTTACAACGATGCATGGAGAAAAATTTGACACTTAATTGGGAAAAGTGTCATTTCATGGTCAAGCAAGGAATCGTGCTTGGGCATAAGGTATCAAGAATAGGAATCGAGGTAGACAAATCTAAAGTGGAAGTCATAACAAAGCTCACTGAACCTACATGTTTAAAGGACATTAGATCATTCTTAGGGCACGCAGGCTTCTATAGACGATTCATTCAAGGGTTTAGCAACATTGCAAGACCCTTGACAAATCTCTTAGGGAAGGATGTATCCTTTATCTTTGATGAAGAATGTAAAAAATCGTGGAGAGAGCTTAAGGATAGACTTGTCTCAGCACCGATCATCTCTGCACCAGATTGGACCAAACCTTTTGAGATTATGTGTGATGCCTCTGACTTTGCTATAGGCGCTATTTTAGGGCAGCGTATTGATAATAGGCAACACGTAATCTATTATGCTAGAAGAACGCTGAATGAGGCCCAACTCAATTACACAACTACTGAAAAGGAATTTTTAGCAGCTGTCTTTGCGTTGGAGAAATTCCGTCAATATCTGCTAGGGTCCAGAACTGTTATTTTTACTGATCACTCCGCCCTAAAATACTTGATACAAAAGAAGGATGCTAAGGCAAGATTGATTCGTTGGATACTTCTTTTGCAAGAGTTTGATTTGGAAATAAAAGATAAAAAGGGCGTTGAGAACGTGGTTGCGGATCACTTGTCAAGAATCCCAAATGCACCTAAGGAAAGAATACCGATTAACGATGATTTTCCTGACGAGCACATTTTTGAGATATGTGGAGAGCCCTGGTATGATGATATAGTGAACTACCTTGCTACCAGGCAAATACCTTCTCATTGGTCAGGACAAGTAAAACATCGTTTTCTGCGCCAAATGCGGTTCTTCTTTTGGGATGAACCGTATTTATTCAAGTACTGTCCTGACCAAATCATACGTAGATGCCTTCCTGAGGATGAACATAAGAGCGTTTTGACATTCTGTCATAAGTTAGCTTGCGGTGGACATTTTGGTCCACGGAAAACTGCTGAGAAAGTGCTTCAGAGTGGATTCTACTGGCCCACTCTCTTTAAGGATGCATACAATTTTTGCAAGCTTTGTGATAAGTGTCAGATGACGGGTCGTATCACACAGAAAGACATGATGCCCTTACACCCATATTGGAAGTCAAAATTTTCGACCTCTGGGGCATCGATTTTATGGGACACTTTCCTCTGTCTTACGGTAACCAATACATTTTGGTAGCCGTAGATTATGTTTCCAAATGGGCTGAAGCGATTCCAACACGGACAAATGACAACCATGTTGTCATCAAGTTTTTAAAAGACTACATCATCTCTCGCTTTGGAGCCCCCCGTGCGATAATAAGTGATAATGGGAGTCATTTTTGCAATAGGGCTTTTGAAGCCCTGATGCGCAAGTATTCTATCACTCACAAATTATCCACAGCTTACCATCCTCAAACCAATGGGCAAGTTGAAGTCACAAATAGACAGATAAAATTCATTTTGGAGAAAACTGTAGGACAGAACCGTAAGGATTGGTCCATCAAACTCACTGATGCCTTATGGGCATACAGGACCGCTTACAAGACTGTCCTCGGTATGTCTCCATATCGAGTTGTATTTGGGAAACCTTGTCACTTGCCTGTTGAATTAGAACACCGAGCTATGTGGGCTTTAAAACAGTTGAATTTGGATTTGGATAAAGCCGGTGCTTTAAGGAAGTTGCAGATATCCGAGCTTGAAGAACTGAGAAACGAGGTATATGATAATGCTCGGATCACGAAGCACAGAACCAAGCTGTTTCATGATAGATCCATTCACAGGAAAAATTTTGTTCCTGGACAAAGGTTCTGTTATACAATTCAAGACTCCACCTTTTTCCTGGTAAATTAAGAACCAGGTGGTCAGGGCCATTCATTGTTCACAAAGTCTTTTCCCACGGTGCAATCGAGATTCTTGACCCAAATAATGGCAACATATTCACTGTGAACGGACAACGTCTAAAGCCATTCCTTACCACGGAAGTCATGTCACACGAAGTTCATGAATTAGGTCTTTGTGACCCAGTTTATTTGTGACAATCTTATCTGTATAATTTCCCAAGCATTTTCCTGTATATCATTTTGGGACCACACTTGTAAATAATTTTCTTTTCATTTTTTTGTAAATAGTACTAATAAAAAAAAATAACAAGAAAAAAATTAGGGATTTTTGTGCTTATAAAAGTTTCACATTCCTAGGATTTTCTCTTCCCTAGGATTCCATGCATTTCCAAACCCTTTTGACCTAGGGTTGTAATTATATCTTTGACCTAGGGATAAATTTGGAAATCCCATTTTCATTCCTCCCCATAAATACTCTCCTCACTTACTTTTCTCCCTCAAACGCAGATTCCCTTCAGATCTAAACTTCTTCTTCCAAAGCCAACCTCTGCCGATTTTCCCTTCACCAGATCCTTCAGATCTGCCGCAAAAATCCCTGTCTTGCCGAGATTCCACCGCATTCCGGCCATCTCTGGTGCTCAGAAAAATTTTGGTCTGCGGATTTCCTCTGTTGGTGGCAGATCCAGAGCAACTTCTTCAAACTCTGTCCCAAGTGCCTTCTGCACTACTGTTTTGGATTTCCCCCTACGATCTCCGGGGGTGGTTTGCAATTTTCTCTCTCCAAATCCTTTGCTTTATAATTCATTAGCATATATGGCACCAAATTTGTATGTGGAGAGGGATTTTTCAGTACTTATGAATGAAAGTGGGGGATATGGGCACATTTTTGTGGATAGAATACGTTCATGGAGTTGGTACTCTTTAGTTTACGATAACAGTGACCACAATGCATACTATTGCCCGGAGCTTGTCACTACATTTTACAATGCAATTGATCATGCATCTGTGCACCATGACACGTACCAATTTGTATCTCACATGCCATTTGGTGACATCTTTGTCACCATTCCACTTATTGCTGAATGCACTCATGTTCCCAGTTATCCCCACCATACCGATCCCTTGCCGTTAATAGATTATATGCCAATCATGGGTGTCAGCTGCACAATTCAGGATCGTGGGCTCAAAGCCAACACGACCTTTCGAAATGTTCATTGCATTGGACGCTGGGTCCAACGCAACATTTTTGGAATTGAGCACCAATCTTCCTTTAACAGACCCGTTTACAAGTAATTCATGATTTAATGACACACAACCACACGGTCTGTTTGAATAGGGCCATCTTCCGTGCCATTCTTGATAATTCCTCCCGCACTCGGGGTGCGAAGCATTCCCATGCCATATTAATCACACGTCTGTGTAAACATTTCCTATCAGACGTTGTCTTTAATTCATTTGACCAAGTGCCTGTTACTGTAGAGAGGCCCACAAGCTCGTATAATGGCTGCTTGCACGCACTTTGGACACCTATTGCTCAGCCTGAACATGAACCTGTGGAGCTTGATTCGGAGGAGAGTTTAGAAGAAATTGATGATCCCCAATTTTGGAGGCAGGAACCCCCCACTGATTCACGAGCCTTCATGTCCACTATCTGGAAGGGCATGAAGAAGATTTTCAAGGGGCAGGTCCGGCTTAGGAAGAGGGTTGAGGAGCAATCCTCTCGCCTAGGTAGCATGGAGGCAGCGTTAAGGAGAACACAGTCGGCTGGACCTAGCACCACCGCGGGTTCAAAACGAGAAAGGGAGTAGTTTTGTCCTTTACCTATTTCATGCATCATTTCATATCGCATACATTGAGGACAATGCATGAGATAGGTATGGGGGGTAGATGTTGACATAGGATTTTTCATTTTTTTTTTTTAGGCTTTTTATTTTTAGGATTTTCATTTTCTTTTTAGGTTTTTTTACTTTTCTTTGTAGATTTTCTATTTTTCTTGTTAGATTTTATTTTCTTTTAGAAAAATAAAAAAATGTATATAAAAAAAATAAAAAATGTATATAAAAAAATGTATATTAAAAAAAAACTTTTTGAAATAAGAGACAAAGTTTTGATCTATTTTTAAGAAAATTAAGATGTATCTTAGAAATTAAGAAAGCCTTAATTATGACATCTTAAACCTAGTTGAAATAATAGATCTTGTTTGAAATTATAGGATAAGTAAGTAAAATTGGGGAGATATTTTTATCTTGAATTTTTGCCTTAGATAGTAAGCACTTCACACTTACACAATTTTTGGGATGGAAACAAAGACCTAAAATGCCATAAAAAAAAAAGAATAAAACATCACTTATTAAGCTGGATAACTATGCCTCAAGAAGCATGGTTATTCACGCCTAACGGTGAAAAACATCACCCATTAAGCTGGAGAATTATGCCTCAAGAAGCATAATTATTCACGCCTAACGGTGATCAAAAAGAATAATTCCCCTTAGTTTTGTGGCCTTTTTCACTCGAGTCCTTTAACCTGAGGGATGTTTTCTCATCTGGTGCCCTAGAACCATCTGGTTTGGGAGTCATCGGTTATAGGCTCGCTACATGGGTGAACTAGAAAGCCTAAGAAAACTAAGGGAAGAATAATAAATAAATAAATAAATAAATGGCTTTATGGTTAGAGTTGAAATCCCAGAAATTTTCACTGAGCACGGTGTGCATACTATCTAGGTTTTATGAAAGATAAAGTATTCAATCCAATTTTTAATTCTTACCTTAATTAAAAACAAGATCTTGCATGGAGACTAAGTTTAAGGAAAAATAATTATAGGTGGACTTATGACCTTAGATCACTTATATTTTTGCAAAAATAGTTCGAAAACATGTCTCTCTTTCAAAATGCATTTTCAAAACACTAACATTTGTTTTCTTTTTTTATGGATTTTGTGGGTGCAATCCGCTGAAAACCCTCAGGAGACAACACTCCTCCTCTAGGGTAACCTAGAGGTTTAACGGCTTGTTGCACGTGCTCAGTGCAATCGTGTCACCTACGAAAGTGGTGTAATAAATTAGTTAGGATTTTATTTTTTCTTTTTCTTTCTTTTTTGCTCGAGGACGAGCAAAAGCTAGGTATGGGGGTGTGATTGTTATACATATTTGCATATTTTACCGCTCCTATACTATGCATATTGTAAATAAAATGTGATTTTTAACCCCTTTTCTCTCTATTTTTGCAGGTCTACAATTTAAAGGAGAAGAAGCCAATAAATCTTTTTAATTAGCAATAATTAAAAAGATTAATTCAAAATCCCAAAAAAAAGAGCCAAGATTTAAATTTGGATTCAGTTGAGATCCGCGCGCCCACTGAAGATTCCAGAAGGCCACGTGGATAACCACCTAACTACCAGATCGTAACAGAAAATCTGGACTCAACGGCCCAGATTTTGCCGCCAAAACGGGGATTTTCCCGCGCATCTGCGGCCGTTTTGAGGCCGTTGGAGCCCGAATTTTGTGGTAACGGCCAGGGCTCTCGAAGCTTCTCAGGGATGGCTATAAATAGAGGACCATGGTCTGTGCGTGAAGATAGAGAAGAGAGAGAAGAAAATAGGAGAAAATTCTTGTATTTTTGTTTTCTCCTAGGTTTTTAGACTTCATCTTCTTCCTCCTAGAGATCTTGACAAAGTGAGAGAGAGAGAGTGTTGTTTGAGAGCTTGTACCAAGAAAGTGACATTCTTGTAGCCAAGGATTAATCAAAAGGACTCCATTCTTCACTTTTCAAAGCTCTAGTATGTTGTACTTTACCTTGCTTTAAATTCTTGCTTTGATTCTAGTTCATCTCTATTGCTTGTGTTTTGTTGCTTTACTTCATGAATAGTTGTGTTGTTTCTAGTGTAATGGCTAGCTAAATCTTTATTGCATGGCTAGCTAAGAACTTACCTAGCGAATTTCTATCTCCTTGGATGATGCTTATCTTTATACTTGCATTGTGATCACTTCTATTATTTACCAAGGAAGTAGAGTTGATTTCCCTTGACAATTGCTTGTTCATACCCCCTATGACTCATGTGTGCCTCATTTAGAGCCTTGTCTAGAACAAGAGCCTTTGATGGAACATGAAGATGGTTCACCTACATATGCTACTTGTAAGAACAACTTCTCTACTTCAAGCTACTAGTTGTTGTTATGTCTTGAATGTTTGAATGAACGTTGTATCTTCTCTTTAGCATCATTGAGTGTCACTTCTAGATTTCATCATTGAACATCTACCTAAGAGAGCCAATGACTCATTATGAGGCTTCAAGCTAGAACAAGAGAACACTCATCTCCAAGAAGGTAAAGAACTTGAACAAACAAGCAAGTTACATCATCAATTGCCAATGAGTCAATACGAGGCAATAAAGCATTACCATTGAGTTAGCAAGTTAGCAATGAGGTAAAGTTAGCTAGCCATGTATCTTATCATCTAAAGTTTTTCCAACACTCTCTTTACTAGTTTCTTTGTCTTTACAACACACTTCCACTTCACTCAAGTTCTTTTTGGTTTCTTTTTACAACAAGCCTTTAAACCTCTAAGTTTCTCCTAGAGGAGGAGTTATACTCTCCTGAGGATTTTTAGCAGATTACACCCACAAAATCCATAAAGAAAAAAAAATAAATGTTAGTATTTTTGAAAATGCATTTTGAAAGAGAGAAAAGTTTTTGAAACATTTTTGCAAAAATTTAAGCGATCATTATAAGTTCACCAAAACTTATTTGTCCTTAAATTAGTCTATTCGCAAGATCTTGTTAACAATTAAGGTAAGAATTCAAAATTTGATTAAATAATTGATCTATCATAAAACCTAGATAATGTGCACTTGGTGATAGTGTAGATTTTTGGAATTTCAACTCTAACCATCCAGTCATTTACTTTTTAGGCTTTCTAGTTTACTCGGATAATGAGCCTTTAGCCGATGACTCTCAAATCAGATAATCTTAAGGCACCAGAAGAGAAAACATCCCATGGGTTTAAGGACTCGAGTAAATAAGGTCACAAAACTAAGAGGACTTATTTGTTTCTTTTAATCATCGTTAGGCATGAATAATCATGCTTCTTGAGGCATAATTATCCAGCTTTAATTATCCAGCTTTAATAAGGTTGGGGATTGAAAGGCAAAACCTCCCATTGGTTTTGCCCCTACCTGGCCGATTAACTTGTAGTCAGATTCTGACAATGTAACCCCCGTGGATAGTCTAACAATTAGGAGTCGTCTAGGTTAAAGTTAACCCTAGCATAGGCTTGTTTCTTTTTCTTTTCTTTATTAGTTTGTTTGTTTATTTGTTTATCTTTTTTATAAATTGTGAAATAGATTTTAACAACAACAATTTTTTCAATCCTAATATGAATCCAAATTTCACCCTGACTTTATTTGACTCGGATAACTCCGACCCGGTGAGGTACAACATGAACCAACTATATATGCCGAATTAGGATTATCCGACTCAATATGACCTATATCCCCAATCCTATGACTATAATTTTCAAAATAACTTTCACTCGTCACAGAGTTCATGGGGATTCACCTTCCTCGAGTCAAATTTTCAATCACATTGTCCACAATTTCCACAATATTCATTCCCCGATTCTGTTTTATATCATTCTTTTCCTGAACCACCAATTGAAGAAAAATTATCATTACAAAGGAGTTTGGAAGAAGTGATAGAGGCCCAAAAATAATTTGAAAACATGATGGCCTTATCATGTCTACAAAATTTTTAAAATTCATATAGTTCTTTTCTAGAACCACTCAAAGAAAAATTATTGTGGAAAAAATTATGGAATTCGTACAAGAGAATGAGCGAATAATGCAAAATATGATTGACTTCCCATGTCAATCAAATGTTCATATGACTCAAGAATTATGTCATTTTGGAAATCCAACTTTAATTTCATCATACCAACCTGAACTTGACCAACATCAAATTCTTGATAGTTTGACAAGTTATCTAATTCCTGAAATTAAACTTGAAGATGAATGTGAACTTGAGCTTCAATTTAGCGATTCGAGTCTAATCCTTGAACCAATATCGGCTCCTGTAGTGTTATCTAAACTAAGTAACATTCTTAAGCCAGTTTTGATTCTCATAATTCCTGAATTTGAATCAATCATTTAACCTATTCATATTCCTTTCGTGGACGAAAATCAAGATTCAATTTCATTACATCCATTTGATTTTGCCCAAAATTTTGAGAACCACCTTGACATTTTGGCAAGTTATCCTTTTTCTGAAATTGAACTTAAGCTTGAAAGTGATCCTAAACCTCAAGTTGGTAATTCTATTTCACTTTGTGATTCAATAATGACTCTGGTATCTTTACCAAATTTTTTCTCTATTCTGGAGTCAACATTGAATCCTATACCAGTACGCCGTGAAATTGAACCACCGATATCTTATGATCACCCTTCATTGATGGGAAAGTGTGTGAACATCAATTCTTTGGTTTGGACCCCATTTTTGAACCAATTTCGACTCCCCTTTTTGAATCTCGACTTGATTTAAGCTAAATTCCCGAGTCGAGATCGGTTTTTGTTCCTGTTCCATTTGAGTCCAAATCAATCATCTCCCATAATCACATTTCATTATTAGATAAGGATGCTGAAAAAAATAACTCAATAATTATTTTTGAAAATTAGAAATTGGGTGGGGATAATTTTTAAATAAGATCGTTCACTCAATCAGTCTTTTACTGGGTCGTATTAGATAGGTCACTGGTGGGTTTCTGCAAGATCTACGATTTCTGAATTGGGCCGCATTTCGTGGAACAATTAGACCACCACCAAAAACACCACCAAGAGGTAATTTTTTCTTCCCTATTTTGTTTCATGCATATACACATTCACGTCGCATTGAGGACAATGCATGAGGTAATTGTGGGGGAGGATTTACTAACATAATTAGTTTTAAATTTTTTTCTTTTATACTTCTTTTTATAAACTTTTTAAAATTTTCTTTTATATAAAAACTTTTTCTTTTCTTTTTACAAAACTTTTTGAAATAAGAGAAATAGTTATGATTTATTTTTAAGAAAATTAAGATTATCTTAGAAATTAGGAAGACCTAAAATTATGAATTTTTAAACCGAATCAAAATAATAGATCTTGTTTGAATTTTAGAATAAGGAAGTAAGATTGGAAAGATAATCTATCAAGAATTTTTGCCTTAGATATATGCACTTCACACTTACACAAATTTTTGGGATTAAAACAAAGACTGAAAATGCCATATAAAATATAAAAACAATGATGATAATAAAAATCACTTATTGAAGTTAGGTAATTATGCCTCAGGAAGTATGATCATTCACGCCTAAAACAGTGAATAAAAATAAAATAATCCCCTTTAGTTTTGTGGTCTTGTTTACTCGAGTCCTTAAGTCCAAGGGATATTTTCTCATCTGGTGCCCTAAAACTATTTAGTTTGGGAGTCACCGGTTAAAGGCTCACTACCCGAGTAAATAAGAAAGCCTAAGAAAACTAAGTGAAGAAAAAAAGAAAAAGAAAAAAATATAAACAACTAAATGGCATGAAAGTTAGAGTCAATTAAAAATACACCTAGAGGGGGGTGTGAATAGGTGTAGTAACTAATATAATAACAAATGATGCGGAATTAAAAGCTAAATGCAACATACTATTTGTAACCAAAGAGAGTAACCGAATTTTCAGCTACGGGCTCTGGACTATCTCCTCTAGATTCATCTAAATAAGAGTTAAGATGCTATATGAAGCTCTCTTGATTCAACACAAGTATGGGCACACAAACAATACCAAGTATGTAAGAAATATAAACAATATGAAGAAATGCAAGATATAAAAGATTGATTTAAGAGATAGTGAATCAAACACGAACATCAAGATATGTTTTGAGATTCGAGCTACTGCTCTACGTCCCCGCCTTCACACAGAAGGATTTCCACTACGTCCACACAGGACCTCCCACAAGGGAACCTCTACCGAGAAATTTGCAATTATAAAGTTGGAGCATACAACTCCTCTCTCAACACAACCACCTCTACTCAAGATGCAAGGCACAAATCCAAAACTCAATCACCTCCACACAAGAGGGACAAGTCACTACTACACAAGAGGGACAAGGGTAAAAGCCAAAACTCCACCACAGTCACCTCTACATAAGAGGGATAAATACAAACCTAAAGTACAACCACCTCTACACTAGAGGGATATGCACAAAACCAAGATAAAAGAAAGATTACAACTTGGTGATCCCAATAGACCACAAACAACTCTTGGTGATCACAATAGACCACAAACAATATTTCCCACAAAAGCAAGATCCTATAGATAGGATTAGATATGATAGCTCAAGTGTGAGAAAAAAAGGTGTTTGGAAAATAAATCACAAAGAAAAATACTTGAGAAAAATACTAGAATGAAATAGAAATGAAGTTTAAAACTAATTTCTCAGATACTCTTTTTTTTCTTGATTTTTTCAACCCTTGAAAACAAATAAAAGATAAATCTTTTTGGCACAAAAACTCTTCAAAAATCTTGCTGCAAAACACTTGTAAGATGGGAGAAAAAGCTCTCTAAAAATCTTATTAAAATAGTCTAAAAGATGGCTATTTATAGCCTCTCAAAAAATATATCCGTTGCAGCCAGGAAAAGCCCAGAATGCCCTTTCGGTCAACTAGCCGGCCGACCGGTCCAACGGTCATATTTCTGACCGTTGGGCCTCCGCTCGACCGACCGGTCGACGGAGCCAAGCATATCGGTCGACCGCCCGATCGACCGGCAGTACCCGAGAGTGGGGTACTTACAGTCAATCGACCGTGCAGTCGACCGGCCTACTTGGCTGGTCCTATGCACGTCTCTCGTGCACATCGGTCGACCTGTCCGGTCGACCGACCACTGGTCAGGTTGACCGCCAGCTGATCTGGCTGGGAATTTCAGAACTTAAAAATTAGGCATTTAATCTCCAATAAAATCCCATAAAATCCTATAAATTCCACAAAAATAAGTTCTTATAAAATATTTGAATACCAAATATGTGTCACCAAAAATCAACACATATTACAAACTATTTAAACTATTTTTGTGATATTAAATATTTGACCTTAAACAAAAATCATATTTTCTGAAAAGCAAATTTTGAAATGGAAATCCGATTTTTTCAAACATGTATAAATACAAAAACAAGATATTTAAACTCTTTTTAAGCATATTATATATGGATAGAATCCAATACACATGTAAAGTATATATCAATATTGTTGACATGAAATCCAAAAATAGGTTTGTTAATCACAAAACTCTAAGCACATGAATAGGATCATCAAAATAAGTTTTCTAGATATATGAAGCATATATATATATATATGTAGATGAAATCTAATATAGATTAAACCATGTAAACTTATTTTGATTCTATTTAATCATGAAAATCATATATATGTAAACTTGAAATTCAAAATCAGTTAAACGAAAATCAAACATATTGAACTTGTGTGTGTGTGAACTTGAGCATATCAATACTATCTATCTTTACACAAGATCTAAACAAACCGAAGTCTTCTTGTAAAACTCCTTCTCTAAGTCGACTCGATCCAAACACGATCCAACGAGCTTGACTCCAACCGAGTGATAGATGCGATCTTGACACGCGAGTTCTTGAATCGACATGTGTTAGCTCCAAAAACTCTTTTGTTGAAGCTAAACACCTACTAAGATCCTGATAGTAAATATGAAACTATATAAACACAAGATCATTAGTAAACTAACGTTCATAAGTTAGTCATCATCAAAACTAAGGTGAAAGGCCTCTGGATTAACAATCTCTCTCTTTTTAATGATGATAAAACTTATGAGGTATATATATGCATCCATTCAGGATAGGCTTCCGAGAAGCTCCCCCTTAACATATGCATGACAATAAACATATAAAGATATGTAATGAAGCTTAAGATACCAATAAAAAAGATATATGCATAAACACATAGTAAAACATGCATATATAAACCTGAATTCTTCTCACCCTTTTTGTTACTCATCAACAAAGGGATGAAGATGAATAAATAAACATATTTTAAAAAATGTTGATACTAATGAACACACTCAATTGAAATAATCAATTGAAAGAAACAATCTTTTAATGAATTGATACCAATAAAAGGACATGATATCAATTGAAGGTAAACACCAAATTTTTAGGTAAACACTATATTTTACAATAAAGATACCAATTTGAAAATAATACCAATTTAAAATTATTGATACCAATATTGAAAACATATGCATATACCAAAGCAAACTATTTTTTTTTTATCATAAAGACCAAGAGTAAGATACCAATTGAAAAGTAAAACCAATTGAAAGATAAAATAAGAATTTTTTTCTCCTTTATGAAATACTAATAAAAACAATGCATAAGCTTGTATATAATACCAACTGAAAAATAATTGACATTAAGAACTAAATAAATCTTAGCAAAAAATAATTTTGTACTAAAAATGTATGACATATATGTTTAAAGCATAAGAAAATATCTATATGTATGTATCAGAGCAATATAATGTTACTTTAGATATGATTCATATATATATATAAAAAGTATACAAAACAAATTTTAATTGAAATCAAATTTTAGTTGTCAAAACAAATGTTGGTACCACTTGTAAATAAACCAAAATTTTAGAACTTAAAAATTAGGCATTTAATCTCCAATAAAATCTCATAAAATCGTATAAATTCTACAAAAATAAGTTCTTATAAAATATTTGAATAACAAATATGTGTCACCAAAAATCAACACATATTACAAACTATTCAAACTATTTTTGTGATATAAAATATTTGACCTTAAACAAAAATCGTATTTTCTGAAAATCAAATTTTGAAATGGTAATTCAATTTTTTCAAACTTGTATAAATACAAAAACAAGATATTTAAACTCTTTTTAAGCATATTGTATATGGACAGAATCTAATACACATGTAAAGTATATATCTATATTTTTGACATGAAATCCAAAAATAGGTTTTGTTAATCACAAAACTCTAAGCACATGAATGGGATCATCAAAATAAGTTTTTTTAGATATATAAAGCATATATGTATATAGATAAAATCTAATATACATTAAACTATGTAAACTTGTTTTGATTCTATCTATTCATGAAAATCATATATATGTAAACTTAAAATCCAAAACCAGTTAAATGAAAACCAAACATATTGAACTTGTGTATGTGTGAACTTGAGCATATCAATACTATCTATCATTACACAAGATCTAAATAAACCGAAGTCTTCTTATAGAACTCCTTCTCCAAGTCGAGCCGATCCAAACACGATCCAACGAGCTTGACTCCAACCGAGTGCTAGATGCGATCTTGATGCGCGAGCTCTTGAATCAACACGTGTTAGCTCCAAAAACTCTTTTGTTGAAGCTAAACACCTACTAAGATCTTGATAGTAAATCTGAAACTATATAAACACAAGATCATTAGTAAACTAACCTTCATAAGTTAGTCATCATTAAAACTAAGGTGAAAAGCCTATGAGCTAACATCGATATCCCAAAAATCTTCACAGTTTACAAAGTACATAATTTTTAAGAGTTTTATGAGAGATCAAAGAATCGATTCAATTTTAAATTCTTACATTTAATTTATAACAAGATTTTGCATTAGACTTGTTTAAGAAAGATTAATTTCTGGTTAACTTATGACCTTGGATCACTTAAATTTTTGCAAAAATATTTTAACACTTTTCTCTATCTCAAAATGTGTTTTCAAAATACTAATATTTGATTTCTTTCTTTATGGATTTTGTGGGCATAATCTACTGAAAACACTCAGGAGACAAAACTCCTCCTCTACGGTAAACCTAGAGATTTAACGGCTTGTATATACTTAGTGCAATCGCGTCACCTGGAAAAATGGTGTAATAATTTTCTTAGTTTTTTTGTTTTGCTCGGGACGAGCAAAAGATAAGTGTTTCTGCCCAATCTAGATACTGTGGATTTTCATGGAACCCACACTTCATGACCTCTTTCTTATTAATATTTTTATTCTCCCCAATATGAATAGGATCATGCAAGATCCTCGCATGAATTTTTTTCGGTTATATGACCAATCTTGGGATATCATTACGGAGTCATATTGATCTAAACCTTGGTCCAACAATGAAATGTGGTTTTATGGAATGAATAATTTGGGCTCAATAATGAAGGAAATAGGAACTGATATTGACTCTGGAATAAAACTTAAATCAAATTTAGGTTCGAGACTCGGAGTTGGTTTATGAGTTTGGTCCAAATCATAAAATTGAAGTTCATTTATTTGCCAACAATGGTATGTGACTATCCAAAATAGGTGGTTCATATTCAAGCTCTATAGGAATAGGAATCAGTGTTGATTTTAGAATTGGATCCAAATCGGGTAAGGATACCGGGTTAGCATAGATTCAAAAAGTAAAACTGAATCACAATATTGGGAATCAGTGTCACATTCATCTTCAAGTTCAATCTCATTGAAATGAAAACTTGCCAATTGTCAATAGTTTAATATTGGTCAAGTTTAAAGTTTTGTGATGAAATTGAATCTTGGTTAAAATCTCCAAGATACTATAATTCTTTGTCAGTATGGCTAGGAGAATCAGGAATGGTCAAAAATATCTTAAGTAGAGTTTCCTTATTCTTATCATTATTTGTGTTAACAAATGACTTAATTTTGCTTCTAGCCTATTGATAGACTGGATAAAATTATTTTCGGACTGAATCAGGTCTTCCATACTCTTTTCTAAGTCAGTAGGTTCTTCTTGTTGTGGTTGGACTTAAAAATTAGAGTAAGGATCTTAGATTTGGAAATTATTTGAGAGAATTGAGTACGTTATGATTTGTACTTGTCGTGTGGACTCAAGGAAGACTTCGAAACTCTTTTTTAAAGAAGATTTTTCTTTTATAGGTTGGTCTTGGCATAGAGTATATGAAGCTATTTGTTGGTAAGATTGTTGATAGTAAGACTCGAGAAAGTTGTATCCCCACTGACTGGGTGAAGAGTACTGATGATTATCCCAATCTTGTTCATAATACTGGGATTAGGGTATATATTGATTCGAAGAAGACCAATCCAACATATTTAATTGGTTAAAGTTATGAAATATCAGGTTGGTAATCTCCAAATTGAAAGAGATTGGGGTGAAATATGAATTTGAGTTATAATCAGAATAATTGTAATTATAATCCATTTTCACATGAACAAACAAATAATAAATAAGAAAACAAAAAAATCTAGCCTATATTAGGGTAAACCTTACACCTTGATGACTCCTAACTGGTTGACTGGCCATCGGAGGTATATTGTAGCAATCTAACCACAAGTTAATTGGTCAGGTAGGGGCAAGACCAGTGGGAGGAATCCGTGCTTGAGAAACGGGCCTAATTATGCCAAACCACTGTTCTTTGAGGTTTCGCCTCTCAATTCTCAACCTTCAACACCGATTTGACAAGGTCAAACTCTAATAACTTTCCCCTTAGGTCAATCTCCAATTGAGTCTGAGATGTCCCTAGGGCCAACGTCTGCTCAATTTTAAGCTAGGCTGGGTTAGTGTGTGAGGAGATGGTTTTTGTGCTAACGAAGGGTATGACTTTCCCACTTTAAGTTGTTTAACGGGATATGCCCTTTGATCATTTTCGTACTTATGTACAATTATTTAGCAAAAATAATACCCAAGCAATATAACATATAAGTGTGTTTTCTAAACTATATGTTATGCAAATGTACCTTTTCTTTAGCACTCTTCAACAGTAATTTAAAAGAAACGAAATAGACAAATGCCCTAAAATGCAAAGTCTAAACCGTTTTTCAAATTAAGTAACATCATTTTACTATTAAGGTTAGAACAATGTGCAAGGTAAGTTAAATTAAGAAACTAAATATTGCAGATGATTATACTTTGCAATTCAAGCAACCGCAATAAAGCAGATTGGCAGTCCTTCCCACTTTGCCGTGCAAACGCGGCTCTTACCGCATTTTCACAGTAAAAGTTGGGTTCCCTGAGCTCTGCTTTCTAAAGCATAGTCTTAAGTATGCTATAAGTCCACTGTAGTACTTTGTTTTTTGAAATTAGCCCCTGCACACCAAAATAGAGAAGAAAAGAAAAAAATTAATTCGTTAAATTAAATCAAAAAGAATGAAAACTTATCGTCCCTCTCCGGTAACGATGCCAAAATTTTTATCGAGCCAAAACTGCATAGAAAAATACAGAATTTTGGAACTGTGCTAGGTCCTCAATGCTACCGTGTAGTTTAGGGTTAATGGGATCCACAGGGAGGGCCTGCGATAGAAGCAATGAAGTAAGTTTCTTCTTTCAATTTACAAGTTTAAAAGTTCTCTTCTCAGTTTTAAAAGAAAATTAAAAAAATTAAAGCTAATCTGAGTTAAAGGAAGTTCAAAGAAATGAAGAAGATAGTTTTGTTGTTAATTCAAAAGAAAGAAAAATGAATTCAAAGAAAAGGAAATAAAAAGAGAAAGTATTGGTTTTGAAATCATTATATTACACTAAGAAAGGAAGAGAGATAGAGAAGGGGTAATTACTTTTATTGTTGAATAATGTACCTTGAGTTGCAGTGAAGATTACCTTGAACTAAAGAGAAGCAGTAGAAAATAAAAATATTGCTTTGACTGGATCGAGTATGTTAAAGGAAAGTAGAAAACTCCATTGATGTCACTTCAATATAATTCTCTCTTGAAGAAGAATTATATCAATGTCACTCTAATCTTCTTCTTCTCCTCTCATCTAACTCTCTCTAGCCTAAAAACAAAATAAAAATTACATTGAAAAAGAAAATAAAAATCTAAACTAAAACTCTCCCTAGAATTCATCTCTCTGCCTTCGAGTATGAGGTATTTATAGGACAAAACGTTAGAGGATAGACGTACGAAGATAGGGGAGTTGGCGCTACCCCAGATTTGAAACCAAGGCCGCGGAAACGCGATTTTTGTCATATTTCTGTGGCAAGATCCTAGCCGTAGGGCCAGGATCTAGATGCGTGTGTCCATCCATTTGTCCTCTATCCTTTTATAAAATTGAATTTTAGTTTTTGCTATGGATTTGACGATATATCCTTTGATCTTCAGCTTAACCAATTGGGTATACAAAAAATCCATTTTTACTTGAATTTTAATTAGTATTATATCATCTGATATACCCGGTCTTCAGATAAGATTACTTCTAGAACCTTTGGTTTGAATCGATCCCCGTTGATTTGAACTTTTAGATTTAATTGGACAGGATTTATGCGTATATTCTCTCTATCATATCCTATTGAATTTAGACATTAAGATAAGTGAGAGAAATTATTACATAATAAATGTAGGAATGTAGTATCAATTATGCAATATATGTGTGTCCAAACATCTCCCTCTCAACATCTTCCACGACCAAGAGATTCCATGCCCAAAAACCACCACCATGAGCATCTCCTTCCCCTCTCTTACCTGATGCTGTGTTGCCTCTTGTTAGCCATCGCCCAACATTCTTGTCAGCCGCCGACCTCCTCGCTATTGCCTAACGAAACCACCATAGTCCATTCATTCCTTCAGCACTGCAACACAACAAATCAGGTACAATACATGTTCAGTCAAAGAACAACAAAAAGGGAATCAAAGCTCACCAACACAAAATTAATAGTTCCAGATCGGAAACCTGAGAACAACTCCTCAGCAGGTAAAATCTTATTTCTGTAATTGGATTATTTATTGGATTACACTTATGTTTATCTCTAAATTTTTATCTCTAGTTCCCGTTGTCCACAAACATTATGAGTGTGTGAGAATCTGTTTAAACTTGTTCTTCAATGATCTTAATATTGCAAATGGAAGATTTCAATTAACTGAATAATGCAATTGATTTATTGAGATTAGAATTGTCGGGCACTATAATTGCAAATCATTGTTAAAATCCATCTTGTCTCATTATTTTTTTAGAAAATTTCCGATCAAAAATTATATTTTTGGTGAATATTACAAAATTCAGATATATCACTAATATACCGCATTGTAGGTTCCCTGTTCATATCATCAGAGCATGGTTTAGGAAGAAAATTTGCATTAGGTATTTGAATTTTTATTTTAGGCATTTGTTAGGAAAATTTGTTTTTTTTCTTTTGGATACAAAAATCTAATAAACTGCATTTAGGAATTCTTAGCATTCATTTAGGTTTTTTTTTAGTGAGCCCCCAGCCACCACTATGGATGTCTGATTAGTATTCATTTTTGCATCATTTATATCATATTTTTCATTTATTATTAATAAAAATCTGATTTTTAATGGAGCTTTCTCTCTATTTTCATGTCCATGACCCAAAGGAAGAAGAAGGCCCAAAATCCTAATTAAATTGGAATTATCTGAAGATTATTTGAAGCCAAATCAATAAAGCCCCTTCTATTACAAACCAGAGAATATTCATGGAAAATGAGACGCTTCTAAAGGACACCTGAAAAAAGCCAGGCTGTCAGAGTTCGCGCTAGCATAACGGCCACAATACAGCCGCGAAAACGTGACTTTTGTCGCGTTTTCGCGGCAGTATCAGGGCTGTTGGTGTAGCATTTTCATCAACGGCCGTGGTTGAGTGTGTTAGGATTTTGTGCCTATAAATAGACCCCTTGGGCCTCAGTGCGAGAAGTGACCAGATAGGGAGCATTTTGTTTAGGATATTCTCTTGGATTTCTTTAGTATTCTCTTATAATTTCTTTCTTTTGTTTTAGTCTAGAAAATTTGAGTGAGAGAGAGTTAAAATTCTGTATTGAATCGGTGGCTAATCAATACATGATTGTTTCATCTTCTACTTCTATTTTTCATTACTTTTACTTGCTCTTTCTTCTTTCATGCAAATAGTATAGAATGACTACTTTCTTTCTCTTTCCTTTTATGAGTAGCTAAGTTCTCTACTTGCATGGCTAACTAACTACTAACCCACTAGGCTCAAACTATTTGACTGACAACCCACATGATCAATAAGCCTCATAATGAGCCTTGTGCAAGCAAGAGCTATGGATGGCCAACGATGAAGGTTTCTAACTCTAACACACTAACATGAAAGCTAATTCTCATATTTCATGATTAACTATGTTTTCGTGATGATCTATTGATGTACTAACCTTACTTTGTTTTCTTACTTTGTTTGGTGAGTTAGAGACTACCTATTCATCCTTGACGATACCGATCGTGCACTTATAATTCACCCCATTCTCACCTTAAAACGAATCTTGATGGGATGACATTCGAGTTTTTGCCATGTAAAGCAACGTAATAGAGGAAAAACTTTCATTCGTTATCCACATGACATGTTCTTATAACACAAGAATGGTAAAGGCCAAGGATCTATTGTGAGGCTCTATCATCAAGAAAGATAGCGGTTAGTGGGACCAATTAGAAGGAGATTAGCCATGCATTTTCACCATCTCAAAAGAAAAATTTACTTTTCTTTCGTTTCAAACTTTGCTTTTTAAGTTCTTCTCTTCAAACCTTCTTTTCAAAACTTGTTTCATTTTTCACTTTTCTTAAGAACACTTCTTTCACTTTTGAAGTTTTTTCCTAAACAGTTTTCTGTATTTTTCACAACTTTCCTAAACCGTTTTCTTCTCTTTTTCACAACTTATTTTCTACCACTTCATAACGTCTTCCTTTGCATTCCGTTTTCATTTTACATTTTCACAAGCCAACCATTTTACTCTTTTTTTTACATACCATAAACCATTTCACAATTCTTCTCTTCTATTTTTATTTATTCTTTTTGAAACAAAGACGAAATTTTAAGAAAAACAAAAAAATCGAACACAAAGCTTCCATCTTCCCCCTCCTTGTGGACACGACTCGTTTAGCTTCTTAGCCATAACGATAGTTTTGAGGGAACATTAGCACTTTCTAAGAACATAACTCACATTCAATCTCACTTGTTTTTCATGCATGGTTTCCTTTCGAACAAACTTTTGGCGCCATCACCAGGGAGAGGTAATGGTTTTATCTTGTTTTTGACTAAATGCTTTTCTCTATTTCAGGATATAGGTTTTGGAATCAGGAAATCAAGAACAGCATAAACATATAAGTAGTCTTGGGCCTCTGCTCTTGAAATCAGAGACCAAGTACCCTCAATTATGTTACGAAAATGCGACTTTTGCCGCGTTTCCCGCTACAGTTTTAAGTAAACTACTCATCATTTTTTTTGCAGGGCTACTGGCTTTGCAAAAATTAGATTTCTGTAAGCATTATTTTTCTTATATGCCATCACCAGTATGCTGCTAATAAACCAACAGTAAAAAGCTTATTGCAAATTTAAAAATCAGTTTAGACTCTTACATCTAGGGCACGTGTTTTTACGATTCATTTAAATTATTGTTGAAGAGTGCTGGAGCAAGGCACATATGCATTGAATATAGAATAGGATCAACTTCTTAGTTGATTTATCGGTTTTAAGTGTATCTTGTTTTGAATATTTTGTACACTTGCATAAAATCGATTTTAAGGGCAACACTCAAATAAACAAGATAAGGTAGGAAAGTCATTATCCTTAGCCCAAAAACAATCTTTCAAGCACTCACAATCCCAAGCCTAATTTAAAACTTGATAGACGTTGGCCCCTAGGGACATCCGACTCAAAAAGAGATTGACCGAGGGTGAAACTTGTAAGAATCATACCCTTGTGAAATCGGTGTTTAAAGTTAGGGATTAAGAGGTTAAGCCTCGAAGATACCGTGATTTGGCGTAATTAAGGCCCGTTGCTTATGCACGGATACCTCCCACCATATTTTGACCCTACCTGGCCGATTAACTTGTAGTTGGATTCATACAACAACCTCCCCCGGGTAATCACCCAGTTAGGGAGTCGTCTAGGTCCAGAACATTAGACTAGGCTTGGAGATTGCTTTTCTTTTTTCTTATTTGTTATTTTTCCTTTTTCGTTTGATTGTTATTTGAACATTGTTTGTAGTGTAACTTTGCACACAAGTGTGGTCAAGGGACCCAACAATATCATGACTAGTTAGAAACACTTTGCAAGCACTTATACTACCCGAAGAATCACATCCAATCATGACCAATCACATCTCACTTCAGGACAAATTCTACCCCATCAGGACATCACTTCCATCCTGCATTAGGCTACCGAGTCAACAGTAACAACTTTGAGTTAAAATCCCAGTTCATAAACACTCTTCCAAGGTTTCATGATTAAGAATCTGAAGATGCATACTTCTTCATCAGAGAATTTGAAGAGGTATGCTTGATGATGCAGATTCCCCGGCTGGGGGAAGACGCTGTAAGATTGAGGTTCATCCCATTTGCACTAAATGATCTAGCTAAAAAGTGGTTGTATAATCTAGCGGTTGATTCATTTGGACATGGGAAGATTTTGTTAAAGTGTTCTTAAAAAATTCTACCCCATCCATAAAACTGCTTTGATTAGAAAAAGCATCATGTAGTTTAAACAAGAGCGTAGTGAACCGTTTTGGAAGTACTTAGATCGCTTTAAGGACTTACAAGCTCAGCGTCCCCACCATGGAATAGAGAAGTGGCGATAGTGCCAGGTTTTCTATGATGGTCTTGATAACCCAACAAAGACCCTCCTTGAGACTATGTGTCAAGGAGAATTCTTAAAGAAAGACGAGCATCAGGGATTGGATTTATATGAAAACTTAGCTGAAAAAATAGTCTAGTGGGAACCGTGTTCAGATAAGTCTAAAAATCAAAATCCAACAACTTTTAAAATCGGACTCCACTCAATAGAATCATCTATAACTATAGAAGCCAAAATTACCTACTTAATGAGGAGGCTAGAACTTTTAGAAGCAAAGGAGCAAGATACGGTAAACCAAGTCAACCCACCCCAAATGTCAAATCCCAGTTGCACTTATTGTCATGCACTGAAGCATATAATTGAAGAGTGTCCAGTTTACTTAGCTCAATTAATGTTACCAGACAACATGAATGCAACTTTTGTCAGACCAAATAACAATCCATACTCTGAAACTTACAATCCGAGATGGAGGAATCATCCCAATTTTTCATGGAGTCAAAACAGTCATAAGCAGCACAGACCAAATTTTCACAATCAAATTCCTGCTCATAATCAACCAAACTTTCAACCCAATTTCCATCCAAATGTTTAATAAAATTTCCATCCCAACTTTCTAATCAAAATTCCATCCCAACTTTCTTCCAAATTTGCAACATCAAGCTCCACAACATTCTTTTCAAAATTCTCTTCCAGAGAGAAAAATGACTGATTTGGAGAGAGCTATGAAAAACTTGTCCAAAACTCAAGCTTCAATAATCAACAATCATAATCAGGCCATCAATAGGTTAAAGGTCCAGATTAGTCAATTGGTTAATTCACTTAGTGGAATACAAAAGGGAGCATTACCGAGCCAACCATTGACTAATCCTAAGAACTCTTTTTCAGTCCATAAGGCCCAAGATACCCAACCGAATCAATGCAATATTGCTCGTGTCTTAAGATCAGGAAAGCAAGTAAACAATCAAGTTTCTTCACCATCAGTTACCACCTAACTAAAATCCAACTCAAATGTAGCCTCCACATCTGCAAATTCAAAACCAAACACTTCAGAGAATGAAGAAAAGGAAAAAGAAAAGTCAGCTGAAGATGTGCATAAACTTATAGTACCTTTCCCAAATAGGCTAAAAAGCAATACATCTAATGCACAAATGGAAAAGATTTTAGAAATACTCAATCAAGTAAAAATTAATATTCCACTTCTTGATACCATACAATGACTGTCTTCATATGAACAGTTTTTGAAAGATATATGCACTAAGAAAAGAAAAATCAATATGCCTAAAAATCCTAGCCATGAACATCAGCGAATTGTTATCTGGGCCCATTCCGATTAAATACAAAGACCCCCAGATGTTCAACCATTGCGTGTACCATAGGACAGACCACCATCAGTAAGGCATTACTTGATTTAGGAGCAAGTATCAATTTGCTCCCCTTTTACGTGCATCAACAGCTTAGGTTGGGCGATCTTCGTCCAACACGAGTAACAATTTAATTAGTTGACCGATTAATGAAGGTCCCTAAGGGCGAGATAACTGATGTTCTCATTCAGGTCGAGGAGTTTATCTACCATGTGGACTTCATCGTTCTGGAAACACAACCCATTCTGAATCAAAGACTCCAAATTCCGATCATTCTAGGATGACCATTCCTTCACAGCAAATGCAATAATAAACTATAAGAATGGTTCAATGTGTTTAACATTTGAAAATATAACCAAGGAAGTAAATTTTTTCCATTTGGGAAAACAACTACGGGACTCTGAAGACCAAACTTTTAAAGTGAATTTGATAGAAGGCTTAACAAGTGAACATGAGGAGGAGCTGGAATATGAACCTGAATATGAGTTTGAATTGGAATCAGATGACTTCAATCTCGACCAATTGTTGATTCTGTGGTAGAATGGGCCATGACCACAACTCCAACTCCTTTGAGTCTTGAACCAATAGATTTACCTTCAACTGAACAATATTCTTCCCCTAAATTGAAAGCACTTCTCGATCACCTCAAGTACGTTTACTTGGGAGAGAAGGAAGCTCTTTTGGTAATCATCTCTTCTCACTTAACTGATGAACGAGAAGAGGATCTTCTTGTCGTGTTGAGGGAAAAACAACGAAGCCATTGGATGGACCATGGCTGACATCAAAAGACTTAGCCCATCAATTGTTCAACATCACATCCATCTGATTGAAAAGGTCAAACCAAAACGTGATCCACAGCGTAAGCTGAACCCAACATTGCAAGAAGATGTTCGAGTAGAAAAAACTCAAGTTATTAGACAATGGGATCATTTTCCCATATCTGATAGTCAGTGAGTTAGCCCGGTCCACGCTGAGCCCAAAAAGACTAGTTTTACAGTGGTGAAAAATGAGAAAAAAGGATTAGTACAAATACATCTTTTCACGAAGATTCGAGTTTGCATTGATTATCGCAAATTGAACTCTGCCACTTGTAAAGACCACTTCCCTCTTTCATTCATTAATCAGATGTTAGAAAGACTGGTTGGGCATGAATACTATTATTTCGTGGATGGATATTCCAGGTAGAATCAAATCCCAATATTCCCTGAAGTTCAAGAAAAAACCATGTTCACCTGTCCATTTGGGACGTTTGTATACCGTAGAATGCCATTTGGATTGTGCAACGCCCCAGCAACGTTTAAATATTGCATGCTTAGCTTGTTCTCAAACATGGTTGAATACTTTCTGAAAATATTCATGGACGATTTCTCAATTAATGGCGATTCTTTTGACCAATGTTTGCATCATCTAGAATAAGTCCTTAAATGATGCACGGTGAAAAACTTGACACTAAATTTGGAAAAGTGTCATTTTATGTTCAAAAAGGGAATTGCCCTCGGGCACAAAGTTTCAAGTTAAGGAATTGAGGTTGATAAGGCAAAAGTAAAAGTGATTGCCAAACTCCCTGAACCAAAATACATTAAAATATCAGATCTTTTCTAAGGCATGCCGGATTCTATAGAAGATTCATCGAAGAGTTTAGTAAGATTGGTAGACCGTTGACAAATCTATTAGCAAAGATGTGCCTTTCTATTTTGATGATGGATGTCTAAAAGCATGGGAGAGATTGAAACAAGAACTTGTCTCTGCTCCAATCATTTCGGCACTTGATTGGACAAAACTGTAGGATCTAAAAACAATGGCAACACAAGCACTAAAATAAAGATAAATAGTGTTTAATAAAAATACTTGTAAGAAAAGGAAAATGCACAGAATAAATCTCAGAATATATGCAAGCACAAACACGAGAGATTTTATCTTGGTTCGATCCTCGTGACCTACATTCAATTCCCAAGCAACCCGCTTGAGATTTTTCTTATCCTGATTTTGATACATCTAAAATCAACTCCTTATACACCACTTGACAAAACAATCTTTACCAAATCTATACAACTCTTCTCTACACCAAGAAGACAATCGCTTGTACAACTCTTCCCAATACCAAGAAGATACTCTTGTTACAACTCTTCTCTTTGAATGATTATAAAGTATCCTATAAGTCTTGAAACTTGTATGTGATCGTGAACAAGGTCTCTTATAGGTGGACTCTCAGAATTCGTCATAATAGAATAGGAATTATGCGAAGAAATGAAAGTGAAAACTAGTTTTCTGAAAAAATAAAATTTTCAACAGAGTATTTGGACAGAAAACTAATGATTTGGATTGGTGTATTCATCCTAGGACAACATCTCTATTTATAGGTGAAATCAATGGTCAGTTAGGGAAGTTATCAACTCAAATTTGAAAATCAGAACGTTGGATAAAACACCAAAAAATCAATAACTGATTAATAGTCAGAAACTGTTATTAGTCGACTAGGGTATGAGAGTGGTCGACTAATAGAATAATTTTTGCCTGAGTTAGTCGACTAGTCGAGGTAGCAAGTCGACTATATAAAGACTGACACAGAATAACAAGTCCCTGGAAACAAAACTTAGTCGACTAGCAGAGAGGATAAGTCGACTAATGTTAGTTACAGTCAATAAACAGAGAACTGATATATTTCTGTGGAAAGACTTAGTCGACTATATAAAGGAGGAAGTCAGCTAGACTTGGGGATAAGTCGACTATATGACTATATTGTGTGTATGATCAAGGCTTTTAATAATCTATAAAAAAATTCACAAAAATAGTAAATATCCTTGAGTAGCTTGAAGCAATTAGAACTCAGCATTAGCTTTTGATATAGAGCTCCAATGCATCTGTATCACAAATGTTATCATCAAAATTTAAGTTCCAACATTCTCTCCCTTTTGATGATGACAAGTTGTATGCACAAAAACTCCCCCTACAAAGATAAACTCCTCCTGCAGAGAAAAAATTATAACAAATATAGATAATAAGTGTTCTCCTCCTACAAAAAATATATCATGGCATATATAAAATACATTATATTTTGCATTATCAAGTATTTGAAATAATTTTCTATCAAGAAATCACTTTTTCTTTATAAGGTACCTATAAGATAAAATATTTTGAATGGTATCCATCATAACATGATCAAAGCATTAACCTTTTGGAACCCAAACTAAATTTGAATTTGAAACCCATTTGTTAGTATAAACATAATCATAAGAGTTACATACATGATGTATATATAATGCAATATAAGCATTTTTTATCCACAATACTTAAATTTTTAGGAATCCATATATATTTATTTCTAATTCTTTTTGAAATAATATCAATATTTCTTTTCACAAAAGAATTATATAGATTATGATTCTTTTCAAAAACATGCATAGATTTTCCAACATTATTTTTTGAAAAACTAAGACCAACATGTATAGATTTTTAAAACTTATATTTTGAAAATCTAAGACCAAAATGATTATTTGACATCTTTTGATAAGACAATAAATCATTTAAATTTTCTTTTCACTTATTAAATTTTGTCACATTTTTCAAATTTCTTCATATTTAATTTTAAGACATTTTTTTATGTAAAATAGAAATTCTAGAATTTAAAGAAACAGTTTCTCTTTTAAGCAAAGCATTCTCTTTTAAGAAATTTTCATTATCCTTTTTGATGATGATATAACTTTTACAAAATCAACTTTTTGAGAATTTAAAGAAGACATTTAAGAAATATAAATTGAATTTTCACTGCTGAGTCTTTTATTTTCCTTTGATAAAACTTTATTTTTAATCTTTTCATTCTTGAGATCATCATATAACTCATGAACATCAATAATTCAGCATATTCTTGTACATCATCTTCTTGAGCCATAAAACAAATATTGGCAGTTTCAGTGGCTTCTTCTTTATCAGAGGAAGATGAATCTCTTTCCTCCCAAGTTGCCTAATAGTCTTTCTTCTTTTTGCTGTATTTGTTGAACTTGAAATTCCCTTTATATTTTAACAATGGGCAATTCTTCTTTATGTGACCTGGTTTGTTACACTTAAAACAGATAGAATTATCATTAGTATCTTTATTCTTTTTAAACTTACCTTACTTTAAGAACTTTCTCAATTTTCTTGAGAGCATTGACATCTCCTCTTCATCATCATCTGAATTGTCCATATCTGAGGATGTATAGAAAGCAAGTACTTTCTTCTTGGATTGAGTTTGTTATTCATCCTTCTTTATATCTTCAAGTTGTACTTCATATGCCATTAAACTACCAATAAGGTTCTCTAATGATATTATGGAGAGATCATTTGCTTCTTTTATTGCAGCAGTTTTCTTCTCCTAATCTGATGTGAGTGCAAGAAGAATCTTTCTGACTTTTTCAACTTGAGTATATTCTTTTCCAAAGGCTACTAAGGAATTTGTGATGTCGGTGAACCTTGTAAACATTTCTGCAATAGTTTCATTCTCCTTCATTTTGAAGAGTTTAAACCTGTGAATAAGAATAGAAATTTTAGATTCTTTAACTTTATTTGTACCTTCATGTGTTACCTATAAAATCTGCCATATTTGATTTACAGATCTGAATGTTGACACATGATTGAATTCTTCTTTGTTTAAGGCACAGAAAAATGCATTCATTGCTTTGGCATTAAGATTTGTAGACTTCTTTTGTTCTTCACTCCACGTATTATAATTGGTGGTCGGCTTGGTGTATGGTGCTTCTACTATGTTCATATCTCATAGTTGAGTGATTGCAAGTAGATCTTCATTCTACACTTTCAGTATTTATAATTTGATCTATCAAATAATGGTGGACGTTATGTAGAATGTTCTTTGAATTGTGATGAAGGAAACTCCGTTGCCATCCTTGAACACTGTATGCAGGGCTCTGATACCAAATGTAGGATCTAAAAATAATGGCAACACAAACACTAAAACAAAGATGAATAGTGTTTAACAAAAATACTTACAAGAAAATAAATGCACAGAATAAATCTCAAAAATATGCAAACGAAAACACAAAAGATTTTATCCTAGTTCGGTCCTCGTGACCTACGTCCAGTCCCCAAGCAACCCGCTTGAGATTTTCCTTATCCCTATTTTGATACACCTAAAATCAACTCCATGCACACCACTTGATAAAACAACCTTTGTCAAATCTATATAACTCTTCTCTACACCAAGAAGACAATCTCTTGTACAACTCTTCTCAACACTAAGAAGACACTCTTATACAACTCTTCTCTTTGAATGATTACAAAGTATCCTATAAGCCTTGAAACTTGTATGTGATCGTGAACAAGATCTCTTATAGGTGGACTCTCAGAATTCTTCACAATAGAATAGGAATTGTATGAAGAAATGAAACTGAAAATTAGTTTTTTGAAAAATAGAATTTTCAACAGAGTTTTTATACAGAAAACTAATGTTTTGAATTGGTGTATTCATCCTAGAATAACATTCCTATTTATAGGTGAAATCAATAGTTAGTTAGGAAAGTTATCAACTCAAATTTAAAAATTAGAATGTTGGATAAAATATCAGAAAATCAATAACTGATTAACAGTCAGAAGCTGCTATTAGTCGACTAGGGTATGAGAGTGATCGACTAATAGAACAATTTTTTCCTGAGTTAGTCGACTAGTCAAGGTAACAAGTCAACTATATAAAGATTGACACAGAATAACAAGTCACTGGAAACTAAACTTAGTCGACTAGCAGAAAGGATAAGTTGACTAATGTTGGTTACTATCAATAAACAGATAACTGATATATTTCTTTGGAAAGACTTAGTCGACTATATAAAGAAGTAAGTCGACTTGATATATTAGTCGACTAGACTTGGGGATAAGTCGACTATATGACTATATTATGTGTGTGATCAAGGATTTTAACAATCTATAAAAAATACACAATTATAGTAAATATCTTTGAGTAGTCTGAACCAATTAGAACTCAGCATTAGCTTTTGATATAGAGCTCTAATACATCTGCATCACAAATATTATCATCAAAATTTAAGTTCCAACAAAAACCATTCGAAATCATGTGTGATGCCTCAGATTTTGCTATCGACGTTGTTCTAGGATGACGCATTGCTAATAGGCAGCACATGATTTATTATGCGAGTAGAACATTGAATAATGCACAACTCAATTACACTATGACTAAAAAAGAACTTTTAGCCAAAGTATTTGCGTTAGAAAATTTTCGACAATATCTACTCGGGTCCAGAACAACTGTGTTCACGAATCATTTTGTGCTGAGGTATCTGATGGCAAAGAAGGACGCTAAAGAAAGACTTATTCGTTGAATCCTTCTTTTAGAAGAATTTGATCTCGAAATAAAAGATAAGAAAGGCGTTGAAAATGTTATTGGGGATCATTTGTCCCGTATCCTCAATGCACCTGTTGAAATAACACCAATAAATGTAGAGTTTCCTGACGAGCATCACGAGCCTTGGTATGCAGATATTGTGAACTTTCTTGCTACCGGGCAAATACCTTCAGATTGGCAGAATCAGGATAAACATCGATTCTTCGCTCAGGTACGATTTTTCTTTTGGGAAGAACTGTATCTCTTCAAATATTGTCCTGATCAAATCATAAGAAGGTGTCTTACAGAAAATGAACATAAGAGCGTGCTGGGGTTTTGTCACGAGCTTGTGTGTGGTGGACACTTTGGTCCATGCAATCTGTTGAAAAAGTCTTGCAGAGTGGTTTCTACTGGCCTACTCTTTTCAAAAACTCTTTTAATTTTTGCAAGCTGTGCAAAAACTGCCAAATGATTGGTAGAATTTCTAGAAGAGACATGATGCCCTTAAACCCCATTCTTGAAGAAGAGATTTTTTGATGTTTGGGGCATCGACTTCATGAGGCCATTTCCCAATTCCTTTGGCAACCAGTACATTTTGCTTGCAGCGGATTATGTGTCAAAATGGGTAGAAACGGTAGCAACAAGGATAAACAACAACAAGATTGTTGTTAAATTTCTAAAAGAGAATATCATCTCCCGCTTTGGTGCCCCCCATGCGATAATCAGTGACAACGAGTCTCACTTCTACAATAGGGCTTTTAAAGCCCTAATGTGAAAGTACTCCATAACACAAAAATTATCCACGGCTTATCATCCTCAAACTAACGGCCAGGTTGAGGTTACAAAAAGACAAATAAAACTCATACTGGAAAAATTGTGGGACAAAACTGAAAGAATTGATCCATAAAGCTAGTAGATGTGTTATGGGCTTATCGGACTACTAACAAAACTATTCTTGGTATGTCTCCAAATTGAGTAGTATTTGAAAAACTCTGCCATCTACCGGTTGAACTTACCGTACTTTATGGGTGATCAAGTAACTCAACTTGGATTTAAATAAAGTTAGTGATTTACGAAACTGTAGATTTTGGAGGTAGAGGAGATATGAATGAAGCGTATGATAATACTAGAATCACCAAGAGCAAAACTAAAATTTTTCGTGACTGCTCCATACACCGAAAAAATTTTGTCTCAGGTTAAAAAGTTCTTCTTTACAATTCTAAACTTCATCTCTTTGCGGGCAAATTAAAACCTGGTGATCAGAACCCTTCATGGTACAAACTGTATTTCCACACCATACAATAGAAACTTCTGATCTTAAGAACAGCCAAATTTTCAAGGTCAATGGACAAAAACTCAAGCCATTCTTAGCCACCGATCTTGAGTCAGATGTTGATAAGGTGATAGGTCTTTATGACCCATTTTATAACTGACCCTGGATTGCATGATACTTGTCCCTTCACTGTAAATAGATAAATCATTCAAGGAAAATAAAAAAAATAAAATAAAATAAGTAAATAAATAAAAAAAAAAATAAATATATATATAGGACTTTTTCTTATGTAAAGATTTCATATTTTCCCCTTATATAGAAAAACCAAATCCTAGGTTAGGAATTTCTCCTATACCTAGGGTTAAAAAAGAAAACTAACATACCCCCTTCCCTATATTAATCCTGTCTTCCCCTCTCCCTTGACTCCACCCTAGACTTAATCTCAGATTTGAAGAAAGGAAGTAAGAGCGTCGCATTCACCCAAAACCCACCCCCTATTTCCTCTTTTCTGCCGTGGAAGCCATCAAATTGTCGTGGATCCGCGACCTTTCTAGGGTAGCTGGAGGGCCGCCAAGATTCATCTGGTGTGGTTTTATGCAAAAATCATAGAGCTCCAATTGATTTTCTTTAACTGAGACTTGGATTGCTCAGAGCAGTCCGTACTTGGTATTTCCCTCACGAATTTCGGGGGAAATTGAATTTCCTAATCCTTTTCTTCTACATATTTCTCAAAATCAGATTCATCGCACCCTCTATTTTTGCTGAGGACTTTTCTTGGAGCTTGAATGATGTTAATGGATATGTTCATGTATTCTTGAATAGATTAGAGAGTGCCATTGGTATGATCTTGTATATGATAATTCTGAGTTTGATACATTTTATTATCCTGAGCTTGTCAAAATTCTCTACACATGCATAGATACTCTCACAATTGATCATGATCGTAACCAGTTCACATTGCATTTTGACACTGGGAATCTCCTTGTTTCAATTGACATGATCCAAGAGGTCACACAGATCCCCAATTCACCACAACACACAGAACTCCTACCCCTTATTGATTACATGACAATCATTGGTGCTCAGTGTATGCAGCAAGACCGTGGGCTCAAGGCGAGCACTACTTTTCGCAATGTCTATTGTGTTGGAAGATGAATCCAACGCAATATCTTAGGCCTTAACCACACGACATCTTTCAATAGGCCTGTACTGCAAATTATCCACAGCCTATTGACTAGGCAGCACACGGTCTGTTTGAACATGGTCATACTCCAAAATCTAATTGCCAATTTCCAACGTACTCGTGGCATGAAGTACTCTTATCTAGTATTGGTCACCCGCTTATGCAGAAACTTTCTACCAAACAGGTTATTTTCAGCATTTAACCGAGTCTTTGTGGCCTCTAAGAGAATTATGAGTACGTACAATAGTTGCCTCCATGCGGTATGGACACCTACTATCCTACCAAAGGATGTTCTAGTTGAGTCCTCTTCTGAGGAATAGATGGAGGAGGAAGACGAGCCTGAGTTCTGACACCAGCGCTGCTCACTGATTCACGTGCCTTCATGTCTTTCATTTCCAAAGGAATGAAGAAGATATTTAAGGGCCAAACTCAGCTCTGACGATAGATGGAGGAGCAGTCGACGCATTTAGATCGCATTGAGGAGGGATTGTGACATGCACCGTCGACTGGTCTGAGCACTTCGGCCGGTCCAAGTCATCGTCAGAGGTGATACATAACCATTACCTATTTCATGCATTTGTTTTTTCATCCATGTCATACACATTGGAGATAATGCATGAGATAGGTATGGGGAAGGGTACTAATATAGAATTTTCACTTTATTATATTTTCTTTCTTTTAGGTTATTTTCTAGATTTTCCTTTTAGGTTTTTCTAGATTTTCGTTTGTTTTCTTTTCTTTTCTTTGTAAAACTTTTTTTAAAAAAAGAATAAGTTTTGATCCACTTTTAAGAAAATTAAATTGATCTTATGAATCAAGGAAACTTTAAATTAGAATTTCTTAATTTTAGTTAAAATAAGAGGAATTGTTATATTTTTTGGTTAAGAAAGAAAGATAATTGGATCTTGAACTTTTCCTTAGAATTATATACACTTATATATTGAGGGATTAAAACAAAGACTTAAATACCATATGAAAAATGTGTGTATATAAATAAATAAATCAAAATATTTGACCACTAATTAAGCTGGTTAATTGTGCCTTGGAAAGTATGATTAGTCACGCCTAACGCCTCAATGCGAGGAGTGACCAGATAAGGAGCATTTTGTTTAGGGTATTTTCTAGGATTTGTTTAGTATCTCTTTTAGTTTCTTTCTTTTGTTTAGTCCAGAAAATCTGAGTGAGAGAGAGTGAAAACTCTGTTGTCCCAAAGGCCCATCACTCTAGTTTTGATGATAATCAATTCATGTAGTTATGTTTACTAATGATCTTGTGTTTAATTAGTGATAGATTTGTTATCAAGATCTTAGTAGGTGTGGAGCTTCAACAAATGATTTTAAGACAAGTTTTGGAGCTAGTACCGGTTGATTCACGAGCCTATGCATCAAGACCACATCAAGTACTCAAGAGGAGTCAAGCTCATTGGATTGCATTTGGACCAAGTCAAGATGATGAGAAGACTTCAAGGGAAGACTTCAAGATCAAGACTTGTGTTTAGGTATAAGATTTTATTTTTAGATAAAATGTAAAGGATAGAGTAGTTGGTGGAATGCTCAAGTACATTTACACACACACACACACTCTTGATAGATATGTTTTCATAAAAGATTTTTTTTAGAAAAGAATTTTTACTTTGGAAAATACTTTGGTTTTTGGAATTTCTTATGTACATGTTTTAATCCAAAACCATATTTAGAGCTTAATGCCAAAAACATAGATATTTTATCTTAATTGCGTAGTGGATCATATCCATACACACTATGCTTTAATGAATTCAAAATATCTTATTTTTGTATCATGAAGAAGTTTGGAAAACAAGTTTTAGAAAAATACAAGTTTTCAATTGAGCCAAAATTTTCATATTACAAAAATAGTCCAATCTTTTATAACATGCCTTGATTTTGTGCAAGCATGTTTGTTTATCAAAGTATATTGGTAAAACTATTTTTGTAGATTTTCTAAGTATTTATGGGATTTTATTTCAATCAAAAAGACCAAGTTTTAATCCCAGTTTTTCAGTTTCAGGCTTCAGCAAGTCGACTAGTCGACCGACCAAGTCGACTAGGGCTGAAGTCGGCCGACCGGCTCGGTTGACCGACGTGCACGACGTGCATGATGTGCACGCCTTGACCTGGCCGATGGCCGGTCTGCCGACCCAGTCGACCGGAACTGAGAGTAGTGCTCTCTGTTCTTTTGGGTCGACCGGGCGGTCGACCGGAGGCTCCAACGGTCGGATTCTTGACCGTTGGCGGTCGACCGGGCGGTCGACCGACAGGTCTGACAGACCCCAACGGCTAGTTTTTGACAGCCTATAAATTTGGGGGTTTGGTCATTGTTTTTCTACAAGATTTGAGGAGAGCTTTCAAGCCAGTTTTTCTTATCCTTTCAAAAGGTTTTCTCCACATATTTGAGAGCAAATATTTCCAATCAAAAGGAGAGTTTATCAAGAGTGATTAAAAGTGATTCTTTGAGTTTTCCTCCACAATTTCCATCCTTGTTTTCTCACACACCCACTTGATCTATCCATTGCTATATCTACCTATAGGGTTTTGTTGTGAGAGTTTTTATTGGTGATCAAAGTGTTTAGATCACCAAGAGATCTTATCTTATTTCTTGAGGAGGCGGACGAGTGCGTTCGCGATTGTTTCGAGTTCGTGTGTGAACTCTTGTTTGAGGTGCGGCCTCGGCGAGCCGGTGGGCTTGCGGTGTGTACGGGCTAGAGAGTCCGAAAGCTTGTAGGTGTTGCGACACCGAGTGATCCGGTGGGATCGATTATAGTGGAAATCCTTCATGTGTCGAAGGCGGGGATGTAGAGCAAGTGTGCTCGAACCTCGAAACAAATCCCTTGTGTTTGCGATTGCTCACTCTCTCTCTCTTTGTCTCTTGTTTATATCTTGCATGCTATTACTTGTCTTATCTTTACATGCTTGATATATTGTGTGCTCATTGATATACTTGCTTGGGTTTGTTTGCTAACACTTGTATTCAACCAAGAGAGCCAACGCGGCACCTCAACCCATTCAAGGGGAATCTAGAGGAGTTTGTCCAGAGCCCTTCACGGGAATTCGGCAACACTCTTGTGTTATACGTGGTGTTTAGTTTAAATAGTTTGTTTAGGTCATAATTGCTTTTAGCTTCCGCATTATTTGGCATTAAGTGACCATTACATTAGCCATCACCTATTCACCCCCCCTCTAGGTGAACCTACAATTGGTATCAGAGCCAAGTGCTCTGATTTGGGTCTAACAACCTAGAGTTAAAGATCCTCATTTTAGGCTAATCACTATTTTTTGTACACACACCATGGACTTCATGTCACCACCCATGTTTGACATTCTTAACATCCATATATGGAAGGTGAAGATGTCCTTGTACCTCAAAGCCTTAGGTATTCATGTTTATCTTGCCACAACTAATAATGCATATTGTTTAAATGGCAAGAATATTGAGGCTAATGCAAAAGCCCTTAATGCTTTAAAGTCTACCCTAGATGATGTTTATTTATCTAGAGTTTCTAACATTGATTCGGCTTTTGTAGCTTGGAACATCATCACCTCCCTTGGGGAAAAGGATCTATATTATGCGGGGAGCGATTCGGACGTTGGAAGCAACACCTCTAACTTGTGCTATATGGTCCAAGGGGATAACCCCTTGAGGTAACTACCGAATCCGAGGTAGATGAAGATAATGACATGTCATATGATGAGCTTACTACATTTTGTCAATTATTGCTTGAAAAATATGACATGATTAAGAAAGAAAATAAAAATTTGAAAAAGAAGTTTGATTGCATGCATAAAGAAAATGATTCATTTAGAACTAAGGTTGCATGCATAGAAAAAGAAAATGAAGATTTGAAAAATGAAAATGTTTCCTTGCTTTCAAAATTGGATGATCTTTGTGAAGGAAACACATCTTTGAAAAATAAAATTGTTTTGGTGGAAAAACAAAAGGAAGTTGTTTTTCAAGAAAATAATTCTTTAAAAAGAAAAATTGTTGAAAAAGAAAAAGATTTTGTTTCTAAAAAGAACAAAAAAAATGATTCTATATCTCACCATGCTTTACATGCCACCACTAGTGAGAGTAATGTTTTGAAAAATAAAATGGATTGTTTGAGCTCCACTTTGAACTCATGTGCTTTTAATCATAAGAGATTGGAGTCTTTGTTTTCAAAGAAACAAGCTCCACATGTTCATGCACATCATCATGCATATGCTTATGTTGCATGTCATGATCACACTCACACACATAAGCATCCTAAGGTGTACAAATGTACACATTGTGGCCGCAAAGGCCATTTAGCAAACTTTTGTTATGACAAGTTGCATTCTTTAAATTTTGCTAATAAAAATTTTTGGGTTCCTTATAAAGCTAACCCCCAAGGACCCAAGAAAAAATGGGTACCAAAATCCCCACCCCATATTTTTGATGTAGGTGAGGGATCTCTCAAGACGTGAGAGACTTGGTGCCTTGATGGTGGATGCAAATGGATATGATGGACACACTTATTGATGCATCGCTATCAAGAAGGTTTTGGTGGGACAACCACCATGATTGAAGCTTTGGAGTTGGTAACAATCTCTAAACTCCCATTTTATTTATGTTCATGCTTGCTCATTCATGATATTTTTAGCATGATCATGTTTTATTTGTTTTTGTGCTTCATGTGGTAAATACTTGTTTAAATGTAGTTTTTATTAAAACTTAGATTTATACATGTACAAATAGTGAGTTACACGTGATTTATTTATGTTTGCACTTCATGCTCATTTGTACCCACTATATACACATATATAACCTAGTTTTGATGATTCTCATTTATACATGCTTTGCCAAATTTTATGATTTTACTTTATGTATATGTATTTTTTAATTCAAATCTAATAAATATACATGTATACCCGTGAGTCTCTTGCCTTCATGCAAATACAATTGATAGACTCTTTTATGTTTGGGTATGTATGTGTATTGTTAGTTTTGGATAAATCATACATATACCATGAAGATTAGTGTGTTTTAATGAATAATTTGTTTTGATCATTTTGAGCCTAAATGACTATTTTCATGTAAATGCTATATACATGATTCTTGTACACTCATACTTCATTTATTTTGTCATGACATTGTTTCATGAACATATTTTTGAGCTTCATAGATCGAGTGTCAATTCTTTTATTTGGTATGATTCATGAAATACACATGCTTTGATTTCATATTTTTGAAGGATCTTTAACTAGTTTTTCAAAAATTATTTTAACTAGTTAATTATTCTTCATTTAGTAGTGATTTTCAATGCTAAAATATTTTCAAATCTATTTTTGAAAACTCTACCATTTATGGGCGGATGGCTGAGCGATTATGCCTTGTATGCTTCATTGAAAATCTTTTATCTTGAGCATATAAAGGTAGGCATAAGTTATGAGTTATATACATGATTTATATTGTTATTTTCAATTGGTATCATTGAATCATTTCAATTGATATCAATTTGACTCTATTTTCATATATACTCATATTTTGTTTCTTATATATGTATGTATCAATTTCATTTGGTATACTCATTTTTCATACATATATATGAGTTATTTGTGCTTGAGTTAAAATTTTTACATGTTTAAAGCACAAAGTTGTTTATTTTAAGAAAATAAAATGTTTAAAAAATTCTCAAGATTTGTTTTATTGAGAAAATTCAAAATTTTGTTTTATAAGAAAAATATCAAAATTTTTGATTTATATTGCCTATATGCAAGGAGAGCTTAACATCTCTTCTACATATAGATTCATGTTGAGTGTATTGTGTATTGAAGAGCTTGACAATGTCTTCTTTATGTGGTACACGTGTGTAGGGGGAGCTTCACATCTCCTCTTATGCATTACATACTATACGTTATGTGAATTAGGGTTTATCATCCCTCTTTCATGTAATGTATATGTGTAGGGAAGTTACTTAACCATCTTCCTCTTCATGAATGTATATCGCATATAACCTTTTATTAATATGTTTGATTTGACCCCTTATTGATCTCTTTGTTATGACAAAAAGGGGGAGAAAGATTTGATGATTTTGTTTTACTTTAACCCCTTTGTTGATGATTGACAAAAAGGGGGAGAAGTATTTGAGATATATGCATGTTTTCCTTACTTAAGGGGGAGAAGTATTTGTTTTTCCTAGCTTAAGGGGGATTAAGATTTGTGTTTATGCATATATGTTTTGTTTTGCAAATAGGAGAAAAAGATTTTGTGATTTTGTTTTATACTTGATTAGCATGTTTACTCCTACATTTGCATACATGTTTATGTGCCTCATTGCATATTTATTTTGTTTATTTGGTATGCATGAGTTAAGGGGGAGCTTCTTTGAAGCTTTACTTTAATCCATGCATATATAACTTCATGAGTTTTGTCATCATCAAAAAGGGGGAGATTGTTGGCCCAAAGGCCCATCACTCTAGTTTTGATGATGATCAACTCATGTAGTTATGTTTACTAATGATCTTGTGTTTAATTAGTGACAGATTTGTTATCAAGATCTTAGTAGGTGTGGAGCTTCAACAAAGGATTTTAAGACAAGTTTTGGAGCTAGCACCGGTTGATTCACGAGCCTATGCATCAAGACCACATCAAGTACTTAAGAGGAGTCGAGCTCGTTGGATTGCATTTGGACCAAGTCAAGATGATGAGAAGACTTCAAGGGAAGACTTCAAGATCAAGACTTGTGTCTAGGTATAAGATTTTTGTTTTTTAATAAAATGTAAAGGATAGAGTAGTTGGTGGAATGCTCAAGTACATTAACACACACACACTCTTGATAGATATGTTTTCATAAAAGATTTTTTTTAGAAAAGAATTTTTACTTTGGAAAAATACTTTGGTTTTTGGAATTTCTTATATACATGTTTTAATCCAAAACCATATTTAGAGCTTAATGCCAAAAACATAGATATTTCATCTTAATTGTGTAGTGGATCATATCCATACACACTATGCTTTAATGAATTCAAAATATCTTATTTTTGTATTATGAAGAAGTTTGGAAAACAAGTTTTAGAAAAATACAAGTTTTCAATTGAGCCAATATTTTCATATTACAAAAATAGTCCAATCTTTTATAACATGCCTTGATTTTGTGCAAGCATGTTTGTTTATCAAAGTATATTAGTAAAACTATTTTTGTAGATTTTCTAAGTATTTATGGGCTTTTATTTCAATCAAAAAGATCAAGTTTTAATCCCAGTTTTTCAGTTTCAGGCTTCAGCAAGTCGACTAGTCGACCGACCAAGTCGACTAGGGCTGAAGTCGGCCGACCGGCTCGGTCGACCGACGTGCACGACGTGCATGCCTTGACCTGGCAGATGGCCGGTCTGCCGACCCAGTCGACCGGAACTGAGAGCAGTGCTCTCTGTTCTTTTGGGTCGACCGGGCGATCGACCGGAGGCTCCAACGGTCGGATTCTTGACCGTTGGCAGTCGACCGGGCGGTCGACCGACAGGTCTGACAGACCCCAACGGCTAGTTTTTGACAACCTATAAATTTAGGGGTTTGGTCATTGTTTTTCTACAAGATTTGAGGAGAGCTTTCAAGCCAGTTTTTCTTATCCTTTCAAAAGGTTTTCTCCACATATTTGAGAGCAAATATTTCCAATCAAAAGGAAAGTTTATCAAGAGTGATTAAAAGTGATTCTTTGAGTTTTCCTCCACAATTTCCATCCTTGTTTTCTCACACACCCACTTGAGCTATCCATTGCTATATCTACCTATTGGGTTTTGTTGTGAGAGTTTTTATTGGTGATCAAAGTGTTTAGATCACCAAGAGATCTTTTCTTGTTTCTTGAGGAGGCGGACGAGCGCGTTCGCGATTGTTTCGAGTTCGTGTGTGAACTCTTGTTTGAGGTGCGGCCTCGGCGAGCTGGTGGGCTTGCGGTGTGTACGGGCTAGAGAGTCCGAGAGCTTGTAGGTGTTGTGGCACCGAGTGATCCGGTGGGATCGATTATAGTGGAAATCCTTCGTGTGTCAAAGGCGGGGATGTAGAGCAAGTGTGCTCGAACCTCGAAACAAATCCCTTGTGTTTGCGATTGCTCACTCTCTCTCTCTCTCTTTGTCTCTTGTTTATATCTTGCATGCTATTACTTGTCTTATCTTTACATGCTTGATATATTGTGTGCTCATTGATATACTTGCTTTGGTTTGTTTGCTAACACTTGTATTCAACCAAGAGAGCCAACGCGGCACCTCAACCCATTCAAGGGAAATCTAGAGGAGTTTGTCCAGAGCCCTTCACGGGGAATTCGGCAACACTCTTGTGTTACACGTGGTGTTTAGTTTAAATAGTTTGTTTAGGTCATAATTGCTTTTAGCTTCCGCATTATTTGGCATTAAGTGACCATTACATTAGCCATCACCTATTCACCCCCCCTCTAGGTGAACCTACAAACTCTGTATTGGATTAGTGGCAAATCAATACAAGATTGTTTCATCTTCTACCTCTATTTTTCATAGCTTTTACTTGCTCTTTCTTCTTCCTTGCAAATAGTATAGAATGACTACTTTCTTGCTCTTTCTTTCTATGAGTAGCTAACTTGTCTACTTGCATGGCTAACTAACTATTAACCCACTAACCTCTAACTATTTGATTGATAACCCATATAAATCAATAAGCCTCACAATGAGTCTTGTGCAAGTAAGAGTTATGGATGGCTAACGATGAAGGGTTCTAACTCTAACACACAAACATGCAAGCTAATTCTCATATTTCATGCTTAACTATATTTTCGTGATGATCTATTGATGTACTAACCTTATTTGTTTGGTGAGTTAGAGACCACCTATTCATCCATGTCAACACCGATCGTGCTCTTGTAATTCACCCCATTCGCACCTTAAAATGGATCTTGATGGGTGACATTCGAGTTTTAGCTGTGTAAAGTAAGGTGATGGGGGAAGAACTTTCATTCGTTATCCACATGACATGTTCTTACAACACAAGAATGGTGAAGGCCAAGGATCCATTGTGAGGATCTATCACCAAGAAAATTAGCAGTTAGTGGTAGTAGGAGGTTAGCCATGCACTTTCATCATCTCAAAAGAAAAATCTACTTTTCTCTTTTTTCAAACTTTGCTTTCTAACTTCATCTCTTCAAACCTTCTTTTGAAAATTTGTTTCATTTTCCATTTTCTTAAGAATACTTCTTTCATTTTTGAAGTTTTTTCCTAAATCATTTTCTTCTCTTTTTCACAACTTTCCTAAACCATTTTCTTCTCTTTTTCATAACTTGTTTTCTACCGCATCTTAACGTCTTTCTTCACATTCCATTTTCATTTTACATTTCCACAAGCCAACCACTTTACTTTGTGTTTCACATACCATAAAGTACTTCGCAATTCTTCCCTTCTACTTTTATTCATTCTTTTTGAAACAAAGAAGAAACTTTAAGAAAAATAAGAAAACTGAACACAAAGCTTCTATCGCTCTCCCTCCTTGTGGACATGACTCATTTAGCTTCTTAGCTATAATGATAGTTTTGAGAGAACATTAGCACCTTTCTAAGAACATAACTCACATTCAATCTCACCCGTTTTTCGTGCACTGTTTTCCTTCAAACAATGTCTTGATTTTTGATGGTTACCTAAACTACTCTGGTCATTTAAGTGACCCTCAAGTTTTTCTGGATTGGCTATACAACATGAACTGGTACTTCAACCAGCACTCGCTCTCTAAAATTAAAAAAAAATAAGGTTCGCTATCACGAAACTGACTGGACAAGTGAGTCAATGCTGGACTGATATAGTGAAAAAGCAAATACTCTATGACTAAGAACCAATAGACACTTGGTCTTATATGAAGGAAGAACTCAAGGGTAACTACGTGGCACCTTGTTACTACGAACATCTTCTTAACAGATGGCACAAAATTTTTCAAGGTAACAAATCTGCCAAGGAATATGTTAATGAATTCGACGAGTTTCTCAATCGTTATAATATCCTAGGCAAATGGAGTGACATCCAAGTATTTTCTCAATTTTGTGCTAGACTTTGAATAGACGTAAAACATAAACTTTGTAAACATAGAATCACTAAGTTTAAAAGGGCTTATACTTTAGTCTAAGACTTAGATGTTCCCAAATTTAGTCATGCATTTAGGAGCCAGAATAACCAAGCCCTAACATTCAAGTCGACTTCTTGTCAGTGTCCATGCTAAGTTTATACAAAGAGACCTGCACACAAGATGGACACCAAAGACAAAAGTACTGAAAGTAACGCTAAGGATAAGAACAATGAAAGGGACATCTTCACAATTAGTCCTAATGTCAAGTGTTACAACTGTCAAGATTATGCGCATATTGTTATCAACTGTCCAACCAAATTTAAGATTGCCATCATTGACAGAGTTTCCATTGAAGCCCCTGAGCCTGCGAGCACTATCTCCTCAAAAGTCACTCCTGTGATTAAAGAGTTTAGTGTTGTTTCTCTGGCTACCATGGCTATTATCCCATTTGTTGCTACCGCAACTGTCGTCTACCCATTTTTCTTCTCTGGCTCTATTGCTGATACCACCTTTTTCTCTTTCTTTACTGTCAGCTTCTACTATCATTATCTGCTCTGGTCATCAACCTCTTCCTCTTTTATTGCTGATACCCTTTCCTGTAATCACGGAGCTTGTTGATGTTCTCTCTGAAGATCTCCTAGGCAAGCTACCACCGACGTGTGATACCTAACATGCCATTGAGTTAATCTTAGTAGTTAGTCTTCCTAACTTGCCATGCCATAGGTAGATCCCATCACACCTATTGAACTCAAAGAGCAAGTTGATGAGTTATACTAGAGAATAAATAACAGTGCCTTGTCCGAATAAACACGCATATTTATGAGGACAAGTTTTGGAGTTATGTAATGACAAAGGATGTTGGTCAAATCAAGGATGTTATCATCTATGGTCTACTCATGTCCGAAAACTCTTTGAATGTTGTTATGAAAAAAATTTAGTATTATTCAGATTATCAACTTTCCCTCCTTTATGGTTAAACATAGGGTTGCATTCCATCACATTTTACCTGTTAGGATACCTCTTGTTCTCATTGTTAATATAACATGTAAGCTACCATGTTCAACTAGGTTGGTACTCCTATAAATTCTTTTTGATAGGGGTCGATAAGATTGTTGATACAGTAACTCAAGTACCTAAAACATTCAGTGTCTAATAGGGAGTCAAGCTTACTAGATATTCCAGGAGGACCCTTAGTATTGTTAGGCATAGACTAAATTCTTAACTACTAGTATTTTCTGAGTCTATATATATGAGTTTGTATCATATTTTCACACACGTGCACAGTCTGCACATGAAAAATCAGTGATATATTTTAACAAAACAACGCCAACTGTAATTTATGAACTTGTGTCAGGAAGTTATTTAAAACTTTTAGTATTGACAACTTATGATGGTTGGAATTCATCCGAAACGGTTTTTTCCAAGAACTGTTAATGATCTTTATGTTGTAGTATCAGATTTTTCAAAATCTTATGGAATTCAAATTGCAATACTCATGTTATATATCTTTTAAAGATTTTGAAATTAGTCATATTTTCAATGTTGGGTATCCAATGGATTACATGTATTTGATCTTAACCTAACAACCCACAGTTGTATGCCTTTTCTGAGCCATTTTTTGAGAGTCCAAGCATTGAGTCCACTCTCAAATATTCATCCCAATGCAGGTATGAAATGTGAAAAAAAATAGATTATTAAATTATCTGGTGTATAGTAATAATATCTGATTGTTTGAAATGAATATTATCTGTTGAGTGGTGATTGTAGCAGGTAGATCTAGTGTGTTGAAGGATTATGAGAGCTTTTTACATCAAACTCGATGGAATCGAGTTTTCTCCCACTGAGGAGAATGATGCGAACATCCAGCCGGCACCACAGATCGAGCTATTCAGTTATCGGAGTCTGTATTTATTGCTTTTATATTGAGTTGTTTTAGTCTTATATTTTGCTTTAATCTTTTCCTTTATTTTAGCCCCACATCGTATATGTGGAGAAAAGTCAGAGCCTATAAGCATATTTAAGGCAAGGTCTTGTATTAGAAAAATAATGAAGATTGATTAAAGGAAAAAATTTGGATTTTCTATTTGAAAATTTAAGTGATAGATTGAGTATAAAATTTCTTTTCAAAATAAAATTTTGAATGTAAAACCATATCCTAACTGTCCCCACTATCTTTCTAAAATCTCAAATCCAATATCAGCTAATCCCAAATTCAAATACTTTGTTTTTTTACAAAACAAAGTAAGTCACCAATATCCATTTCCTTTTCCCACTCACGTGAGAACCCTTATACTTCTAACACCAATCTCCACAAATCTCAACCACACATCTTATTAGCTACAAAAAATGAAAATCAAAATCAAAACAAACCATCAAGTTCGCTCCCTCCATCTCCTCTTCAAGCAACACCTAACAGCGCCTCTTCCTTCGCCCTCGCATTCGAACGCCCCAACCGACCTTGTCTACGATCTCACTCTCCCGCCCTCGGCATCTTTAACAGCCACCACCATTTCCACGGCGAGCCTCCGCCTCATCCGCGTCACCCTTATCACAAACGGCTACTCCCGCCACCTTTTCCTCAACGGCAACATCATCTCCCTCTGATCATCTCCCACGACAACGTGATTCCACGCCCAGGAACCACCACCACAAGCATCTTCTTCCCCTCTCTCACCTGTGTCGCCCGACCTTCTTGCCGGTCGCCGACCTCCTCGCTATTGCCCAACAGCAACCACCACGGTCCATTCATTCCTTCAACACTGCAACACAACAGAACGAGTACAATACATGTTCAGTCAAAGAACAACAAAAAAGTGAATCAAAGCTCACCAACACAAAGCCAACAAATCCAGATCAGAAACCTAAGAATGACTCCTTAGCTGGTAAAATCTTATTTCTGCAATTGAATCATTCATTGGACTACATTTATGTTTATCTCTAAAAATTTTTCACTAGTTCCTGTTGTCCACAAACATTATGAGTGTGTGAGAATCTATTTAAGCTTGTTGTTCATTGATCTTAATATTACAAATGGAAGGTTCCAATTAACTGAATATTGCAATTGATTTATTGAGATTAGAATTGTCAATTACTACAAATGCAAGTCATTGTTAAAATCAATCTTATCGCATTATTGTTTTAGATAATTTCCTACCGAAGATCATATTTTTGGTGAAACATTGCGGCATTCAGATCTATCACTGATATACCACACTATAGGGTCCCTGTTTCACATCAGAGATATTCTTATAACTATTATATTTTCTTCTCTATTTTCAATATAATTTCTATAAGGACTCGGGTATCATCCCAAAAGACTAGCCTTCGAGGTGGAGTAGCCCAAATCTTTATATACCCAAGAGCATCTCCATCTCTAGCCAATGTGGGACTATTTGTTCGAGCCAAATCCCAACATCTCCCCTCCTCTCCATGGACGTAGGCGTTCTTACCGAACCATGTTAAATCTGGTGTTCTTGTGTTTTGTGGTGATTTGTCTCGATTGCTTGTTAGTGATAGATCTTCTATGCTTTTGCTGTCAAATCTTAAACTCGGTGTTTCTCTCTTGTGTAAGTACACTTAGAGTGGGGTGAATAGGTGTACAAGCTAATTTAGGACAAATGATGTAGAATTTAAAACTTAACTGCTAACACACTATGTGTAACCAAGAGTGAGCCTGAATTCACAGTTAAGAGCTCTGCAATTACTCCTCTAGATTCCTCTAGACTAAGCGTTGGGGTACTTTAAAAACTCTCTTGATTGAACACAAGTGTGGGCACACAAATAATACAAAGCATGTATATGAATATGAACAATGTAAAGCAATGCAAGACATAAAGAAAGAGAGAGTGTCGAGAGAAAGATCCAAACGCAAATACAAGGATATGTTTCGAGGTCGAGCCACTGCTCTATGCCCCCGCCTTCACACAGAAGGATTTCAAACTATCCACTATAGGATCTTCCACATAGGGACCTCCACTGAGGAATTACAACTCAACATCGGAGTACACAACTCTTTCTCTCTACAACACAAACACCTCTACACAAGAGGGAGCACAAAGCAAAGAAATAAATACACTTGGTGATCATAAAAATCATAAACACTCTCTTGGTGATTGATCGGGAAAAAACCGCACACGAAAAGTGTATGTTTTGAAATTGATATTTAAAGTGTGTATGCTTTAGCTTCCTTAATACTTCCGTTATAGTATAGAGGCTAAAACGAGTCGAATCCACGAGGACGGGAGGCGATAGAAACTTACACGGTATGTTCACATTGAAAAGTCACCTAGAGGGGGGGTGAATAGGTGACAATGCTAATCACGGGGCAAATTAAAAATTTAAAGCTACAACAATCAAATTTCACAAGATGAATGCAAGCAAGTAAATATGACAATGATTATGATGAGCAAGAATAAGAGCAAGTATAGTAAAAGAGTGCAAGAAAGTAAACCAATCGCAAACACAAGGATATGTTATCGAGGTTCGAGCACCCAGCTCTACTCCCCGCCTTCCCCAGAAGGATTCTAGCTACTTCCACTATCACAAAGAACAATTACAACCGGAGTACCCAACTCCTCAATTACAATCACAAGAATATCTGAGTAGTCACAAGACCACAAACTCTCTCTTTCAAAAATCTCTTCCCTTACAAAGGTCCTTAGAGAATAATGAGTAGAATTGAAGCTCTTTTGTGTATAAGGAAAAGAAATTGAAATCAGAGAAAAACTTTTGAAAACCCTTCAGAAAATGAGAGAATTTAGCACAAAAATCAAGAACTTTGAAAGCCTTAAACTTTTGAATTTTTAGCAATGATTGTTGTTACAAATCTCTCCCCCAAACACCCCTATTTATAGGAGAGGGCTAGGATTTAAGGATAAAACATAATTACTGATGTTTAGGAGGTAATTAGATCAAGATATATCCTTAAACGAATTTTTAAACACAAAAGACAAAAATAAACAGCTCACTTAAAATCTGCCCGTTACTGTTCAACGGCTAGCTCGGTCGACCGGTGCGGTCGACCGCTAGTTAAAAATTTGACCGTTACAAGCATTCGGTCGACCGACCCGGTCGACTGAGAAAACCTGTGAGCAAAAATAATATCTCGGTCGACTGCCCCGGTCGACCGGCAGACGTGCACACTGATACGTGCCTCTGTCAGGACTGCGGTCGACTGGTCCGGTCGACCGGACCAGACTGACACAGACTCGGTCGACTGTCCCGGTCGACCGGATCAGGTCAAAAATCGATTTTAAGAAAGAAAACAAAGAGGATTTTGATTTTAACAAAAATACTTTTGAACAGGGAATAGTATAAAACATAAATATATATCTGTAGGCAAAAACTTGTATGCAAAATATTTTTGTATAATTTATAAGAAATTATTTTGGAATGAGCATGTGCGCAAAAACGTGTGTGATAGAGCTTCAAACCTATCCACTATTCTTTAACATACTATAAACTGAAAAACAAATTACATGAAGACTTCTTGAGCTATCTTCAAGTCTTTGAGCCATCCAATGCCTTGCTAGTGCCTTCTCTTCTATGATCCTTCCTTGATGTGCAATTTGCCTTCCTTGCTTTGTGGAACTAAGAAGTTCTTGCAATAGCTAAGCGAATGGTCTCTAAACATGGTACAAACCTGAAACTTATCTTAACAAACTTATTAGTACCAAATAGCTCTAATTTGGTTTGTCATCATCAAAACACAAAACAATTGGAGAGTGTAACCTCTTGGCCAACAATCTCCCCCTTTTTGATGATGACAAAACAAATAGGCTATTGACAAAAATATAGGGAGGAGAAAACTCTCCCTCAAATTATGCTATACATAAAACATAAGAATATGCTCTAGATACCAATAATTGAAATGATGCACCAATTATTGAAACTAATATAAAACACAAAAATTGCTCTTGATACCAAAAATACCAAAACAACTAAAACACAAAACTAAAACACAAGAATTCTCAAAATACATGAATTCAAAAACTCATACATACATAAACATAAAACTCATAAAACAAATCTTTAAGGTTAAAGCATATAAATTCATATGGAACCAAGACCAAATGAACTTATTTTTGTCATGTAAACTTATTCTCCCCCTTTTTGTCATACATCAAAAAGGGTTATGAAAAACATGTCTATTCAATAATACAAACATTAAGTTCTCCACAAATAAACGAAAATCTAGCAAAATCAAGAGGTTTAGTGAAAATATCGGCTAGTTGTAAATCCGTGGAAACATAATCAATATCTATATCACCTTTCTCAAAATGATCTCTAAGAAAGTGATATCTAATCTCAATGTGCTTGGTCTTACTATATTGATTTGCATTTTGGTCATGTGTATAGTACTAGTATTATCACAAAATATTTTTATATGATCAAAGTGCAAATCAAAATCAAGGAGAGTGTGTTTCATCCAAAGGACTTGTGCACAACAAGCCCCCGCGGCAACATACTCCGCCTCGGCGGTTGAGAGAGCTACGGAATTTTGTTTCCTAGAGGACCATGAAACAAGACAATTACCAAGAAATTGACATGTCCCACTAGTACTCTTTCTATCTACTCTACAACCCGCATAGTCGGCATCCGAATAGCTAGTCATTGAAAAATCTCTAGTTTTCGGATACCAAAGACCCATTCCAATAGTGCCCTTAATATAACGAATAATGCGTTTTACCGCAATAAGATGAGACTCTTTAGGACACGATTGAAATCTAGCACAAAGACACACACTAAACATGATATCCGGCCTACTTGCCGTCAAATATAAAAGACTTCCTATCATGCTTCTATATAATTTAATATCAACATTTTTACCTTGTTCGTCCTTATCAAGCTTGATTGTAGTTGCCATTGGAGTGTTGCAAGCCTTTGATCCTTCAAGCCCAAACTTCTTTACTAGCTCCTTTGCGTACTTGGCTTGGTTAATGAAGGTTCCGTCTTGCAATTGCTTGATTTGGAGTCCAAGGAAGAAATTGAGCTCACCCATTGAAGACATTTCAAATTCAAGTTGCATGACTTTCTCAAAATCCTTGCATAAAAGCTCATTAGTAGATCCAAAATTATATCATCAACATAAATTTGCACAATTAAAATATCATTATCAACATGCTTAGTAAAAAGAGTTGTGTCTACTTTGCCTTTAATAAAATCCTTTGAAATGAGAAAACTAGAAAGCCTTTCATACCAAGCTCTTGGAGCTTGTTTCAATCCATACAAAGCTTTATCAAGTTTAAAAACAAAATCGGGATGAACATGATCAACAAAACCGGGAGGTTGAGCAACATAAACTTCTTCATTAATAAAGCCATTTAAAAATGCACTTTTTATATCCATTTGAAAAAGTTTAAAATTTTTAAAACATGCAAAAGCTAGTGTCATCCGTATGGCTTCAAGCCGTGCAACGGGTGCAAAGGTCTCCTCAAAGTCAATTCCCTCAACTTGAGTGTAACCTTGGGCCACTAACCTAGCTTTATTCCTAATGACATTTCCGGACTCATCCATCTTGTTTCTAAAGATCCACTTAGTACCAATTATTGGTCTATCGTGGGGCTTAGGAACAAGGTGCCAAACTTGGTTGCGCTCAAATTGATTGAGTTCCTCTTGCATGGCAAGCAACCAATATGGGTCCGTCTCGGCTTCGAGAATGCCTTTGGGTTCAAAATGAGAAATGAAAGCAAAGTTACCACATAGGTCATGGAGTTTGGAGTGCGTAGTGACTCCTTTAGATGCATCACCCAAGATGAGCTCCTTAGGATGATTTGTAGCGTATCTCCAAACTTTAGGAAGCGGTTGAGTACTTTCCTCCTTATCCTCTTGAACTTCACCAATAGGATCTAGCTTTTCTTCTTGAGCGGGTGAGTCCTTCAAGGATAGCCTCTCCATGTCTTCACCTAATGGTTCAAACTCTACAACATTCTCAACAAACACATTAGATTCTTCAAACTTAACATGCATGGATTCTTCAATGGTTTGAGAAGATCTAATAAAAACTCTATATACTTTGCTAGTAGAGGAATATCCAACAAAGATAGCCTCATAAGTCTTAGCATCAAATTTGCCCAAATTATCCTTAGTATTCAAAACAAAACACTTGCATCCAAAAACTTTAAAATATGCAACATTTGGTTTTCTAGAATGATACATTTCAAATGATGTTTTTGAAGAATTTTTGCACAAATAAATACGATTCGATATATAGCATGCGGTGTTTACGGCCTCGGCCCATAAATATTGAGGGAAGTCATATTCACTTATCATTGTCCTAACCATCTCTTGAAGTGTTCTATTTTTCTTTTCCACTACTCCATTTTGTTGTGGAGTTCTAGGACAAGACATTTCATGCTTAATTCCCTTTTCATCACAATAAGTCATGAAGAGTTGGTTAACAAACTCACCACCTCTATCACTCCTTATTCTCAAAATCGGAAAACCCTTTTCTTTTTCAACTCTTTTCGAAAAATTTAAAATGAGAAAAAGTTTGATCTTTATTTTGTGAAAAGAAAACCCAAGTAAAACGGGAGAAATCATCAACTAAAACAAATGCAAATCTACTTCCATTTAAACTCTTAGTTTTAGTTGGTCCAAAAAGATCCATATGAATTAATTCTAAAGGCCTAGTTGACATGATATCCTTGATTGGTTTAAAGGAAGACTTGGTTTGTTTCCCAAGTTGGCACGCACCACAAATGCGGTCTTTCTCAAAATTCAAACAAGGTATACCCTTCACCAATTCCTTTGAATTAATCCTAGAAATATGGTCAAAAGATGCATGTCCTAATCTTCTATGCCAAAGCCAAGAATGTTCATCAAAAGCATTTAAGCATTTAGTAGAACAATCTAAATTAAGCATGTCAATAATATAAACATTATTATCACGAAAACCGGTGAGAATACAAACATCGGATTTAACATCAAAAATCTTACAAGATGTATCATCAAAAACAACTTTAAGTCCACGATCACAAAGTTGACTAATGCTAAGCAAATTATGTTTTAAACCATCTACTAAAACAACATTCTCAATAATAGGAGATGCACCAATTTGAATGTTACCTATACCGATGATAGTTCCTTTGGAGTCATCTCCGAAGGTGACGGTGCCACCTTCCATGTACCTTGATAGGGTTGTGAAGTTGTTGATGTCCCATGTCATGTGTCTAGAACAACCACTATCAAGGTACCACCGCTCCCTACGTCTTGGAGCTTTGGTGTGTACCTACATCAAACAATTTAAGACTTGATTTTGGTACCCACATTTTCTTGGGTCCTCTAGGGTTAGTGTCATGAACCCAAACAAGATTATTTGTTCTATTTAGTTGATCATAGCAAAACTTAGCTAAATGTCCATTCTTACCACAATATGTGCATCTATATACTCTACCATATTTAAAAGCATAATGGGTGTGTGATTTGTGAGCATGAGCATTGTGAGCATGAGCATGAGAATTTTTATCTTGTGAAATTTTAGCATGTGAAGTGTGCTTTTTAGAAAACATGTTCTCAAGTTTCTTAGTATTGAAAGCACAATCATTTAAAACTTTTTCAAAATCATTCATTTTGGATTTAAAAGAAGAAATTTCTTTTTCATCAATAATAGGAGATTTTGCCTTACAAGTACTCTTGTAGGCACAAAATTCTTTTTGCATGGAAATGAAATTAGAAGAAATATCATCTTTTTCTTTAGAAACAATGGCAAGTTGATTCTTAAGAAAAGCAACTTCTTTTTGTAATTTTATGCATTCAAGTTTCTTGTTATCATATGTTTCAGAAAGTTCTACAAAAGCATGCACTAGAACTTCCTTACTTACATCATCATCTTCATCATCAAGGGATTGAGGGGTTACCTTGGGCATGTTTGCCATGAAACACATATTAGCTTGATCCACCTCCTCTTCGGACTCGCTTTCCGAATCCCACGTAGCTTTGTAAGCTTTCTTTTCCTCCGGCTTCTTTGGCTTGAAGGAGGAAGTCATTTTCTTCTTGAACTCCGGACAATCCGCCATGATATGTCCGGGTTTGCGGCAATTGTAGCATATGATCTTCCGCTCCTCTTTGCCTTCGAATTTTCTCCGGAAGTTGAACTTGTTCTTTCGGTACAACCTCTTGACATTCCGCACAAGTAGAGTTAGCTCCTCATCTTCTTCTTCGTCATCTTCATCGTCATCATTGGTGGATGAAGTCTTGAAGGCTATGGATTTCTTCTTTGAAGTAGTGGCCTCTTCTCTTGCCTTCTTCTCCATCTCATGGGTCTTTAGGTTCCCAATGAGACTAATGAGGTCCATCTCGTCCTTGTCGTTCAACTCCTTCAAGGTGGTGGCCTTGATCTCCCATGATGAAGGAAGAGCCCGAATTACTTTCCGCACCTTTTGATCGTTTGAGATGTCATCACCTAAGGAAGAAAGACCATTAGTGATTTTAGTAAACCTTGTAGCCATACTATCAATAGACTCATCATCAAGCATTTTAAATGACTCATATTGGGACCTCAAGAGATCTATCTTAGCTCTCTTGACTTGTGAAGTCCCCTCGTGTGTGACCAATAAGTGTTGCCAAATCTCATAGGCGGATTGGCAATGAATTACCCGTGTAAGGTCATCCTCATTCAAGGCGGTCAATAGGGAGTTTTGGGCCTTGGAGTTAGCCTCATATAGTTTAAAGTTAAGGTCGGTCCAAGTGCTCTCATCACCATCGGGTGCTTCATAGGGTTTGGTCAAGGATTTGGCTACTAAGCTACCCAAAGATTGCAAGAATATAGTCATCCTAACCTTCCAAATTGGGAAATTGAGGCCATCAAATTTAGGTGGGGATTTAATGTTGTCGGCCATGTTTACTAGTGATGAATGAATGAAATGAAAATGTTGATTAGCAATATTTTAAGGATCTCTCTATGGATGTTAAGCCAAACCTAGAGTCCAAGCTCTGATACCAATTGAAAAGTCACCTAGAGGGGGGGTGAATAGGTGACAATGCTAATCACGGGGCAAATTAAAATTTAAAGCTACAACAATCAAATTTCACAAGATGAATGCAAGCAAGTAAATATGACAATGATTATGATGAGCAAGAATAAGAGCAAGTATAGTAAAAGAGTGCAAGAAAGTAAACCAATCGCAAACACAAGGATATGTTATCGAGGTTCGAGCACCCAGCTCTACTCATCGCCTTCCCCAGAAGGATTCTAACTACTTCCACTATCACAAGAACAATTACAACCGGAGTACCCAACTCCTCAATTATAATCACAAGAATATCTGAGTAGTCACAAGACCACAAACTCTCTCTTTCAAAAATCTCTTCCCTTACAAAGGTCCTTAGAGAATAATGAGTAGAATTGAAGCTCTTTTGTGTGTAAGGAAAAGAAATTGAAATCAGAGAAAAACTTTTGAAAACCCTTCAGAAAATGAGAGAATTTAGCACAAAAACCAAGAACTTTAAAAGCCTTAAACTTTTGAATTTTTAGCAATGATTGTTGTTACAAATCTCTCCCCAAACACCCCTATTTATAGGAGAGGGCTAGGGTTTAAGGATAAAACATAATTACTGATGTTTAGGAGGTAATTAGATCAAGATATATCCTTAAACGAATTTTTAAACACAAAAGACAAAAATAAACAGCTCACTTAAAATCTGCCCGTTACTGTTCAACGGCTAGCTTGGTCGACCGTGCGGTCGACCGCTAGTTAAAAATTTGACCGTTACAAGCATTCGGTCGACCGACCCGGTCGACTGAGAAAACCTGTGAGCAAAAATAATATCTCAGTCGACCCCGGTCGACCGGCAGACGTGCACACTGATACGTGCCTCTGCCAGGACTGCGGTCGACTGGTCCGGTCGACCGGACCAGACTGACACAGACTCGGTCGACTGTCCCGGTCGACCGAATCAGGTCAAAAATCGATTTTAAGAAAGAAAACAAAGAGGATTTTGATTTTAACAAAAATACTTTTGAACAGGGAATAGTATAAAACATAAATATATATCTGTAGGCAAAAACTTGTATGCAAAATATTTTTGTATAATTTATAAGAAATTATTTTGGAATGAGCATGTGCGCAAAAACGTGTGTGATAGAGCTTCAAACCTATCCACTATTCTTTAACATACTATAAACTGAAAAACAAATTACATGAAGACTTCTTGAGCTATCTTCAAGTCTTTGAGCCATCCAATGCCTTGCTAGTGCCTTCTCTTCTATGATCCTTCCTTGATGTGCAATTTGCCTTCCTTGCTTTATGGAACTAAGAAGTTCTTACAATAGCTAAGCGAATGGTCTCTAAACATGGTACAAACCTGAAACTTATCTTAACAAACTTATTAGTACCAAATAGCTCTAATTTGGTTTGTCATCATCAAAACACAAAACAATTGGAGAGTGTAACCTCTTGGGCCAACACACATGTGTGTTAACGGTTATTCTATGTTTGAAAGAATGAAAAGAAAAGAAAATAAAGAATAAAAAGAGAAGTATGGTGAAACACAAAGAAGTGAGAACATAGAAGATAAAATGTTTATGTTTTTTTGGAATATTTTTAAAATAAAGTGAAAAGGAAAGAAAACTCATGGCTACTAACTACTAATGACTCCACTAACATGCTAATCTCTTACTAATAGTTACCTCACATGTATCATTGGCATCACTAGTCTTTGGTTCAAGAGTGTTACAAAGCATGACCCATGCGATAACTTTCACATCCAAACTCAACAAAATAAGTACAAGCTATACTAAACCATCAAAACTAAACAAGAGTAAATATAGAGTAAAGTAATGTTAGCTTGTTAGAGAGTTAGGATGTTAGAGTGTTAGATCCATCATCATGAGCCATCAATGGCTCTTGCAAGAGCAAGGCCAAGTAGAGACTATTAGATTCATGTGGATTATCAAGTAAGAAGTTAGACTAGTTAGTGGTTAGTAGTTAGTTGCCATGAGAGAAAAGATTAGCTAAACATGTAAAAGGAGTTAGAGAGAAGAAAACAAAGAGATGTAAAGAGAGAACCTTTAATAGCTTGTCACCTTCTATTACAAGCTTGCATTCCACCCATGTACATTCTCTCTCCTATTACAAGATCTAAAAGAAATAGAAAATACAAAGAGCAAGAAGAAGAACTAAACTACACTACCCTAAACCACAACATGAAGAAGAAACAGCTAAAACTATCCTAAAAACTACACAAAAACTCATCTCTCTAGGCTCTTGAAAACCCTAGGGTATTTATAGGCAAATTGAGATATCAGGGTACACGTACGGAGCCGCGCGTCAAATCTTGGCGCGCGGCTCCACAAGGGAGCCACGGAAACGCGGCTATGGCCGCGTTTCCGCCGCCAAAGGGCGGCCGCGTGCGCGGCACCGCCTGCTGCGCAGTCCTCCCCTGTCCCCCTGTCGGCTGGATGTTCTGGTATCTAGATTTAGACCCCTAGTTTTGACGAAACCACTTTCCAAAGTCAATGGCTATCTTTGTAGGCCTTTAATCACCAATTAAATAGTGATTTTGGGTCTTCTTCTTCATTTCATGTCATAAACTTAGAAACATGCAAGAGAGGTATTATTGACAGAATTTAATGTTAAATAAATGTAAAGATGTGGTATGAAATATGCAGTTTTAGAGACTAATCACAACCCATGCATATCTTTTGTTCGTCCCGTGCAAAACAAAAAACTAAGAAAATTATTATACCACTTTCGCAGGTGACGCGATTGCACTGAGCATGTACAACAAGTCGTTAAACCTCTAGGTTTCCCCTAGAGGAGGAGTTTTGTCTCCTGAGGGTTTTCAGCGGATTACACCCACAAAATCCATAAAGAAAGAAATCAAATATTAGTATTTTTTTTAAAAACGCATTCTGAAATAGAAAAAAGTGTTGAAGTATTTTTGCGAAAATATAAGTGATTCAAGGTCATAGGTTAACTAAAAATTATTCTTCCTTAAACTAAGTCGAAATGCAAAATCTTGTTATAAATTAAATGCAAGAATTTAAAATTGAATTGACTCTTTGATCTTTCATAAAACTCTTAGAAAATATATACTTTGTGAACAGTGAAGGTTTTTGGGATATCGACTCAAACTTTCATGCCATTGATTTTTTTGTATATTTTTTCTTTTTTTCTTTTATTTCTTCCCTTAGTTTTCTTAGGCTTTCTTATTTACCTGGGTAGTGAGCCTTTATCCGGTGACTCCTAAACCAGATGATCTTAGGGCACCAGATGAGAAAACATCCCTCGGACTAAAGGACTCGAGTAAACAAGGCTACGAAACTAAAGGGGATTATTTTTTTTTGTCCACCGTTTTAGGTGTGAATAATCATACTTCCTGAGACATAATTACTCAACTTCAATAAGTGATTTTTATTATCATCATTTTTTTATGTATTTTTTATGGCATTTTCAGTCTTTGCTTCAATCCCTAAATTGTGTAAGTGTGAAGTGCATAAATCTAGGCAAAAAGTTCAAGATTAAATTATCTTTCCAATCTTACTTTCTTATCTTAAAATTTAAATAAGATCTATTATTTTGACTTGGTTTAAAATTTCATAATTTTAGGTCTTCCTAATTCCTAAGATAATCTTAATTTTCTTAAAAAAATAAATCAAAACTCTTTATCTTGTTTCAAAAAGTTTTGTAAAAAGAAAAACAAAAGATTTTTTTTTACAAAAGAAAATTTTTAAAAATCTCCTTAAAGAAGTGTAAAAGAAAGAAAATGTAAAACTACCTATGTTAGTAAACCCTCCCAACACTTATCTCATGCATTGTCCTCAATGCATCGTGAATGTGTATATACATGAAACAAATGGGGAGGGAAGGACGATTACCTCATGGTGGTGGTTCCGGTGGTGGTCGGATTGGGCCAACCGTTGTTACCCAATTAAGATATCGTGGATCTTACAGAAACCCACCAGTGACCTCTCTAATACGACCCAGTAAAATGTTGGAGAACTGTATGATCTTATTGAAAAAATTATCCCCATCTAATTTTCAATTTTCAAAAATATTACTGAGTCATTTTCGTCAACATTCTTGTCCAACAATGAAGTGTGATTTTGGGAGATGATTGATTTGGACTCAAATGGAAAAGGAACAAAAACGAAGACCGACTCGGAAAATTGACTCAGATCAAGTCGAGATTCAAAACAAGGAGTCGAAATTGGTTCAAAAAGGGGGTCCAAACCAAAGAATTGATGTTTACACACTTTCCCCAACAATGAAGTGTGATCATAAGAGATTGGTGATGCAATTTCACGGTGTTCTGGTACAGTATTTAATGTTAACTCCGGAATAGAGGAAAAAATCTGGTAAGGATACCGGAGTCATTATTGAATCAAAAAATGAAATGGAATTACCAACTTGAGGTTCAGGATCACTTTCAAGCTCAAATTTAATTTCGGGAAAAGGATAACTTGCCAAAATGTCAAGGTGAATTTCAAGATTTTTGACAAGTTCAAATGGATGTAATGAAATTGAATCTTAATTGTTGTCCACGGAAGGAATGTGAATGGGTGAAATGATCGATTCAAGTTCAAGAATTATAAGAATTAAAACTGGCTCAAGAATGTTACTTAGTTGAGGTAACACTACAGGAGTCTATATTGATTCAAGGATTGGACTTGAATCGCTAAACTGAAGCTTAGGTTCATATTCAACTTCAAGTTCAATTTCAGAAAATGGATAACTTGCCAAACTATCAAGAGATTGATGTTGGTCAAGTTCAGGTTGGTATGGTGAAATTGAAGCAGGATTTCCAAAATAGCATGATTTTTGGGTCCAATCGGTAGGTTAGGGATATAAGGATTAGTCAAAGGCAAGAAAGACTTTCCTCGCTCTCACTGATCAAATCGCTCATTATGGAGTCTAACCTACTAATAGGCTGAATCATATCTTTCATAATTTTTGCAATTGGTTCTTCTTGAAAAGATGAGCATGAAAGTTAATTTTGAAAATTGTGATGAAATTGTGAGTCCATCAGATGTTGCGATTTCTGCTTGGACTCACGTAAAGGTTCCATACTCAAGTCCAGGACTGATGGTTGTTCATTTTAAATTGGTGAGACTGAAAAAGATGAGTAGGACTCTTGAAAATTTAGTTGAGATAATGAGTCCAACATATTTTGAAATCGTTACACTTTTTGATAAAAGATTTCTAAACGCTTTTCTAGCTCAGATTCTTTTTCAATTGGATGTTCTAGAAAAGAGGTATATGGAGTTTGATTTGGGAAGGATTGTGAATTAAGCAAATTTTGAATTTGTTGTTGGGACTCAAGCATGGCTTTCATACTCCTTTCCAAATTGAATTTTTTCTTAGTTGGTGGAACAGGAAAAGGAGGATATGAAGTAGAATCGGGGGATGAATATTGTGGACAAAGTGGTTGAAAATTGGATTCGGGAGAGTTGAATCCCCATGAACTCTGTGAAGAGTAGAAATTATTTTGAAAATTATAGTCATAGGATTGGGGATATGGGTCATATTGAGTCGAATAATCCCAATCCGGCCTATATGGTTGGTTCATGTTGTACATAGTCGGGTCGGAGTTATCCGAGTCAAATGAGGTCGGAGTGAAATATGGATTCATATTTGGATTGAAAAAATTGATGTTGTTAAAATCCATTTCACAATTTACAAAAGAAGAAACAAAAAACAAATAAACAAATAAAGAAAAAGAAAAAGAAAACAAGTCTATGCTAGGGTGACTTAGACCAAGACAACTCCTAAACTGGTTAGACTGTCCACGGGGGTACATTATCAGAATTTGACCACGAGTTAATCGGCCAGGTAGGGGCAAGATCAGTGGGAGGTATCCGTGCCGAAGCAACGGGCCTAATTATGCCACGCCACTGTTCTTCGAGGTTTCGCCTCTCAATTCCCAACCTTAGACACCGATTTGACAAGAGTCAAAATCTAACAACTTTCCCCTTAGGTCAATCTCTTAAATGAGTCTGAGATGTCCTAGGGGCCAACATCTAGCAATTTTTATTAAGGCTTGGGTTGTGTGAGTGGGTAGGTGATTTTTGGGTTAAGGGAGGGTAATGACTTCCTCACCTTATGTTGTATTGGGTGTTGCCCTTAAGTTCAATTTGTGCAAGTGTGCAATATAGATAAGAATGAACACAAAAAAAAGTAAGTAAATCACTGAAGTGTTTGTCCTAACTATATGTAATGCAATATGTACACCTTCATCAAGATCACAACAACACAAGAAAAAATACAGTATATTGGAATGAAAATTGACACGTGCCTAAATGTAAATGTCTAAACCGTTTTAAAGCATCCAATTACCGTATTTTAGTTCTTAAAATTATTACAGTGCACAGGTAATATAAACAAAAAGTAGCAGCAGAATATATAATATACAAGAATTTACCCAACCACACAAGAGTAAGTGTGGATTTCTGCAATTCTAAAGAATTTGACCTACACACCAAAATAAAGAAGAAAAGTTAACAAAAACGTTAAATCAAACCGTTCCCATCCCTGACAACGGCGCCAAAATTTGATCAGGGAAACTGCGCACGAAAAGTGTATGTTTTGAAATTGATATTTAAAGTGTGTGTGCTTTGGCTTCCTCGATACTTCCGTTATAACATGAGGCTAAAACGAGTCGAATCCACAAGGACAGAAGGCGATAGATGCTTACAGCTATGTTCATATGTGTGTTAACGGTTCTTATATGTTTGAAAGAATGAAAAGAAAAGAAAATAAAGAATGAAAAGAGAAGTACGGTGAAACACAAAGAAGTGAGAACATAGAAGATAAAATGTTTGTGTTTTTAGGAATTTTCTAAAATAAAGTGAAAAGAAAGAAAACTCATGGCTACTAACTACTAATGACTCCATTAACATGCTAACCTCTTAATGATAGTTGCCTCACATGTATCATTGGCCATCACTAGTCCTTAATTCAAGAGCGTTATAAAGCATGACCCATGTGATAACTTTCACATCCAAACTCAACAAAACAAGTACAGCCTACACTTAAACCATCAAAACTAAACAAGAGTAAGTATAATGTTAGCTTGTTAGAGAGTTAGGATGTTAGAGTGTTAGATCAATCATTATGAGCCATCAATGGCTCTTGCAAGAGCAAGGCCAAGTAGAGGTTATTAGATTCATGTGGATTATCAAGTAAGAAGTTAGACTAGTTAGTGATTAGTAGTTACTTGCTATAAGAGAAAAGATTAGTTAAACATGTAAAAGGAGTTAGAGAGAAGAAAACAAAGAGAGGTAAAGAGAGAACCTTTCATAGCTTGTCACCTTCTATTACAAGCACTCTTGCATTCCACCCATATACCACGCTCTCTCCTATTAAAAGATCTAAAAGAAATGAAAAATACAAAGAGGAAGAAGAAGAAGAAGAACTAAACTACACTACACTAAACTACAACATGGAGAAGAAACAACTAAAACTATCCTAAAAACTACACAAAAGCTCCTCTCTCTGGGCTCTGGAAAACCCCAGGGTATTTATAGGCAAACTGGGATAGCAGGGTACACGTACGGAATCGCGCGTCAAATCTTGGCGCTCGGCTCCACAAGGGAGCCGCGTTTTCGCGGCTATGGCCGCGTTTCCACGCCCATAGGGTGGCCGCGTGCGCGGCGCCGCCTGCTGCGCAGTCCTCTCCTGTCCCCCTGTCGGCTGGATGTTCTGATATCTACATTTTGAAATCACCTAGAGGGGGTGAGTAGGTGACTAGCTAATCTAATGATGAATTAATGCAGAATTAAAACTATTTATGCAAACTAAAAATCTTAAGCTAAACACACCAAGTATAACACAAGAATGTAGCGAATTCCCGCTAAAGGGCTCTGGACTATCTCCTCAAGATTCCTCTAGATAAGAGTTGAGATGTCGCTATGGCTCTCTTGGTTGAATACGAGTGTGAGCAAACAATCCTCAAGCATATAACAATATAGGCACAAGTATATCACGCAAGTAAAGATAAAAGTAATATAAGCATGCAAGAAATAATCACAAGTGAGAGATAAAGAGAGCAATCGCAAACACGGGAGAATTGTTTCGAGGTTCGAGCACCCTCGCTCTACGTCCCAGCCTTCAACACTATGAAGGATTTCCACTATAAACCGATCCCACCGGATCACTCGGTGCCGCAACACCTACAAGGAGTTCACACTAGAACTCTTTGGACTCACTAGTCCCTCTCTTGTTCCCACAAGAACTACACACCGCAAGCACACTAGCTTGCCAAGGCCGCACCTCTACACCAAGCTCTTACTAGAACTCGAAACAACGTGAACCCGCAAGTCCGCCTCCTCAAATACAAGAATGAACTCTTGGTGATCTAAACACTTTGATCACCTACAAATACTCTCACAACAACTCTCCTAGAGGATAGATATGGTAATGAAAAGCTCAAGTATGTGTGAGAAAACTAGGATTGAATTGGTGATGAAAATCTCAAAGAATCACTTTTAAAAACCTCTTGATAAACTCTCCTTTTTGATTTAGAAATATTTGCTCTAAAATATGTGGAGGAAACCACTGAAATAGGTAGGAAAAACTAGCCCAAAAACTCTTTTGAAATCTTGTAGAAAACAGCTCAAGGGAACCCCAATATATGGCATCCAAAATCTAGCCGTTGGGGTCCAAATCAGCTGTCTGGACTGCTGGCGGTCGACCGCCCTGTCGACTGGCCAACAGTCAGATTTCTGACCGTTGTGCCAGGGCCGACCGGCCGGTCGAACGTTGCCTAGCAAATGACCCAGCGGTCGACCGCTCGGTCGACCGGGCCATGTCCAGAGAGCCTCTGCTCTCTGGCGGTGACCGGACGGTCGACCGGCCTTTGGCTGTGCACGTATGTGCACATCGGTCGACCGCCCGGTCAACCGACTTCTGACTCGGTCGACCGGCAGAAGGCCAGTCCAGCTATTATCAGGGATTAAAAACTTGACTTTTTACCTTCAATAAAATCTCATAAATTCTCTAAAAATCTACAAAAATAAGTTCAGCAATATACTTTGATATACAAACATGTTTGAGTAAAAATCAAAACATATTACAAACATTTTGAACTATTTTTAAAGTTTTGCCTTAAACAAAAATCTGTATTTTTCAAAATCGATTTTTTCAAAATTTCTCCAAATACAAAAATAAGATATTTTAAACACTTTTAAAGCTTAGTGTGTATGGATATGATCCACTACACATATATGATGAAATATCTATATTTTTGACATTAAGCACTAAATAAAATTTTGGTAAAACACATGTATACTTTGAAGCTTAAAAACCAAAACGGTATTTTTCAAAACGAAAACTTTTTTATGAAAACACATATAAATCTTGTGTGTGAGTGTATATGAACTTGAGCAATCCACCAACTAATCTATCCTTTACATTTTATCTAAAAACAAAATCTTACTACAAACAAATCTAGAAACAAGTCTTCTCTTGAAAAATCTTCACTTGAGAAACTTCTTCTCCTTCTTGACTTGGTCCAAAACCTTGATCCAATGAGTTAGACTCCTCTTGAGTACTTGATCTGGTCTTGATGCACAAGCTCTTGAATCAACATGTGTTACCTCCAAAACATGACTTCAAATCTTTTGTTGAAGCTAAACACCTACTAAGATCTTGATCACATATCTGAGACTAATTAAATACAAGATCATTAGTACTATACTCCATGAGTTAATCATCATCAACTAGAGTGATGGGCCTTTGGGCCAACAATCTCTCCCTTTTTGATGATGACAAAACTCATGGAGTTATAGATGCATGGATTAAAGTCAAGCTTCATAGAAGCTCCCCCTTAACTCATGCATAACAATAAACAAATGAATATTGCAATGAAGTGCATAAAACTAAACAAGTATATATGCATAAACAAGGTGAGAAAGATATGCATAAATCAAAATTTCTTTTCCCAAAAACCTTCTCCCCCTTTTTGTATAAATTTTCAAAATCACTCTCCCCTTTTTGTATAAACATAAACTCAAATTGTAAATATGCATTTATAAACTAAAAATCATTCTCTTCTTTTTTGTCAATCATCAACAAAGGGGTGAAAAACAAATCAACAATAAGGATATATATGCGATATACATTCATGAAGAGGAAGACGTTAGCTCCCCTGCATACATGCATTACATGAAGAAGGAACGACAAAACCCTAACTCACATAAATCATAATATATAATGTATAAGTGGAGATGTTAAGCTCCCCTTACACACGTGTATCACATAAAGAAGAGATGTCAAGCTCCTCAATATAAATACACTCAATATGAATCTATATATAGAAGAGATGTTAAGCTCCCATTGCATATAGGCAATACATATCAAAATATTTTTAACACAAATTATGATAATACTTAAACAAAATTTGAGATACCATTTGTAAATAAACAAAATTTTAAGATATCACAAGATTTAGATATCATTTGAAATTGAAATTTATGATACCAATTGAAATTGAAACGTCTGTAAATTTTGATACCAATGAAAGAAAATATTTTATAAGATACCAATTGAAATATATGGTAAATTTTGATACCAAATAAAAGGTAAAACATTTTTTATACTAATTTTGATACAAATTGAAATGAAAGGTAAAACATTCTTGATACCAATTTAAATCGAAACCCAATCGAAATCGAAACATATTGATACCAATTAAAGTATATTGTAAATTTTGATATCAATAAACATACCAATTGAAAATAATGCATAAGCTTATGTAAGTACCAAATGAGATATCAATTTGAAATCAAGATTTAAGTCAAGCTTAGCATAAATATAATTTGTACTTTAAACATGTAATGATTATTGTAAATCAAGCACAATCAAAACATATATATGTATAAAAATGAAAATACCAATGGAAATTGATATTATTTGAAATTTAAAGCATACATATATAGAAAACAAAATATGAGTATACAAAAAAAATATCAATTGTGATACCAATAGAAACTATGATGAGAATCAAGTGTGTACTCATAAAGATCCACCCTTTTCATACACATGATAAAAGATATTTAATTTGAGCATACAAGGCATGGTCGCCCATCCTTCCACCCTTTAAGGGTTGGTAGGGGTTTTCAAAAATAAGAGTTTGAAAAATATTTTGCAAATTTTGAAAACTTTACCAATTGAAAACTAACTAGTCTAAAGTAATTTTTGAAAAACTAGTTAAAAATCCTTCAAACATGAAAACAAAATATATATATCTCATGAATTATACTAAATACATAAAAATTGACACTCAAAATCTATAAGGCTCATAAAAGTGCTCATGAAATAAAGTCATGAATAAATAAAGAAATAATGTGAGTGTACAAACATCATGTGAATAGCATATTCATGAAAATAGTCAATAAGGCTCAAAACAAACATGAATATCTTTTTATCAAACAAATGAAAATCATAAAAATTTATTTTTCTTTAAAAATAAAACTTTAAGGTATATGTATGATTTATCTAAAGTTAAAAAAATACATATCCCAACACAAAAGAGTCTATGATATAATTTGCACGAAAGCAAGAGACTCAAGGGTATATATGTATATTTATTAGTTTTGAACAAAAATATATATATATGAAGCAAAACATGCACGAGGATAGGAAAAATAAGTGTAAATGAGGAAATCATCAAAACTAGGTTATACATGTACATGTAATGAGTATAAATGAGCAATGAAGTACAAACATATAAGAATCAAATATTGCTCACTACTTGTACAAGTATGTACACAAGTTTTGACAAAAATTACATCCAAATAAGCATTTACCACATGAAGCACAAAAAACTAAAACATGCTAAAAATCATCAAATATAAAAGCATGTAAATTAAATAGAATTTAGAGATAGTTACTAAACCGTATGAACTATTCTCTAAGTCTCCAAAACATGGTGGTCTTCTCACCAAACTTCCTTGATAGTGATGCATCAATTTGTAGTGTCCATCAAGCCCATGCATCCACCACCAAGGCATCAATTTTCTCACGTCATGTGAGATCCCACACCTACATCAAATACAAGAGGTGAGAATTTTGGTATCCATTTTCTTTTGGTCCATAGGAGTTAGCATTATTCGGAACTCAAACATTTTTATTAACAAAATTAATGGAATTTACCTTATCATAACAAATTTTGCTAAATGGCCTTTGCGGCTGCAATTTGTATATTTGTACACTCTAAAATGCACATGTGAATAAGTGTGATCATGGTCTGCAAAGTGTGCATATGTGTGCCGTGGGTGATGTGCATGAACATGTGGATCTTGTTTCTTTTGAAACAAGGTTTTCAATCTATTATGGTTAAATGCACAATTGCTCAAAGTTGAGCTCAAACAATTTATTCTATTTTTCAAAATTTAATCTCATTTTTATTGATAGTAGCATGAAAAGCATGGTCAACAATCTTTTTCTTTTTAGAAACATTTTCCTTTTCCTTTGAAACAATTTTTCTTTTCAAAAGTTATTTTCATTCAAAGCAATTTCCTTTTCTTTTTCACCAAAATAATCTTATTTTTCAAAGAAGTATTTCCTTCACAAAGATCATTTAATTTATAAGTCAAGGAAATATTATCCTTTTTAACATATCATTTTCTTTTGAATACATTCTAATTTATCTTGAAAAGAATCTTTTTCTTTTAAATAGAATCATATTTCTTTTTCAATTTCTTATTATCCTTTTTAAGCAACTCATATTTTTCAAGAAGTTATTGACAAAAAGAAGCAAGATCATCATATGACATGTCAACATCCTCATCAAGCTCAGATTCAGAGTTTACCTCAAGGGGGTTATCCCCTTGGACCATGTAGCACAAGTTGGAAGCATCACTTCCATCATTCGAGTTGCTCCCCGTATAGTATTGCTCTTATTCGTCAAGGGAGACTATTGTGTTCCATACTATAAAAGCTGAATCAAAGTTAGAAACCCTACATAGATAATCATCACTTAGGGTTGACTTCAAAGCATGAATGGCTTTTGAGTTAGCCTCAAGATACTTGCTATTACTAAAATATGATCCTTAATGGTAGCAAGATAAACATGAATACTAAGGCCTTTGAGGTACATAGACATCTTAACTTTCCAAGTTTGGACGTTAAGAATGTCAAATATGAGAGGTGGCATGAAATCCATGTGTGTGTACAAATTTTATGATTAGCTATAAATGAGGATCTTTAACTCAAGGTGGTTGACCCAAATCAAGAGCACCAAGCTCTGATACCAATTGAAATCACCTTGAGGGGGTGAATAGGTGACTAGCTAATCTAATGATGAATTAATGCGGAAGTAAAACTATTTATGCAAACTAAAAATCTTAAGCTAAACACACCAAGTGTAACACAAGAGTTTAGCCGAATTTTCGGTGAAAGGCTCTGGACTATCTCCCCAAGATTCCTCTAGATAAGGGTTGAGGTGCCGCTATGGCTCTCTTGGTTGAATACAAGTGTGAGCAAACAATCCCCAAGCATATAACAATATAGGCACAAGTATATCAAGCAAGTAAAGATAAAAGCAATATAAGTATGCAAGAAATAAACACAAGTGAGAGATAGAGAGAGCAATCGCAAACACGGGAGAATTGTTTCGAGGTTTGAGCACCCTTGCTCTAAGTCCCCGCCTTCAACACTATGAAGGATTTTCATTATAATCCAATCCCATCGGATCACTCGGTGCTGCAACACTACAAGGAGTTCACACTAGAACTCTTTGGACTCACTAATCCCTCTCTTGTTCCTGCAAGAACTACACACCGTAAGCACACTAGCTTGCTGAGGCCGCACCTCTACGCCGAGCTCACTCGAACTCGAAACAACACGAACCCGCAAATTTGCCTCCTCAAATACAAGAATGAACTCTTGGTAATCTAACACTTTGATCACCTACAAATACACTCACAATAACTCTCCTAGAGGATAGATATGGCAATGGAAAGCTCAAGTATGTGTGAGAAAACTAGGATTGATTGGTGGTGAAAATCTCAAAGGATCACTTTTTGAAAACCTCTTGAAAACTCTCCTTTTTGATTTGGAATATTTGCTCTAAAATATGTGAGGAAACCACTGAAATAGGTAGAAAAAACTAGCCCAAAAACTCTCTTGAAATCTTGTAGAAAACGTTCAAAGGAACCCCAATATATGGCATCCAAAATCTAGCCGTTGGAGTCCAAATCAGCAGTCTGGACTGCTGGCGGTCGACCGCGCCAGGTCGACTGGCCAACGGTCAGATTTCTGACCATTGTGCCAGCGGTCGACCAG